>PVIA01019486.1:0-10439 GCA_004024845.1 Tonatia bakeri | reverse complement strand
TGCGGGCCCCCAAAGGTCGAGGACGGTGATGTCACGGAACAGCCTGTGGTCAGAGAGCCCGTCCTCCCAACTCACCCTGGAAACAGCTGGTGGACACCCTGTCCCCACGCCGCCCGGCCTCCCAGCAGGCCCTGTGCCAGCCCTGGGCATTTCTCCTGCTTGGAGGTGTGGCCCTGGGGCCGGGGCCACTGAGAGCACGCGGCGTCCTGTCCCATCTATGCCCTCCTGGCGTCCACCTGGTGGTCAGTGGGGACTGAGCCTGCTGGACCTTAGTCCCCTCCCCTGAAACTCTGTACCCACCACACACACCCAGACAGACACACACACAGACGGACAGACACACACACCATCTCTGCGTGCTGCCAGCCTCGTCCCAGCCCAGCCCCCTGGAAGGCACCAGAAGTGCCCTTAGCTGGAGCCCGTGCCCAGCTTCCTGGAAGTCGGGGACGGCAGAACTCCGGGCAACAGAGAGGGATGGCAGAGAAAACAACAAAATGGAAATGAAAGCAGCTTTTCCTGAGCACGACTGTGTGTCTGGGAATGCCCCACACGGCACTCCCGGGAGGGTGTCGGCCCCCCAGGAGGAGCTGCTCAGGGCCTCTGGGCGCTGCAGGGGGGAGGCAGGTGCCGGGTCAGACCCCTGCACCGTGGGTCCACAACAGGACTTTGACTCTGGGCTGGGCCCCTCTGCGGCATCCCGAGGCTTAGGAACCCTGGCAGGCGACTCTGGAAGGGAGAAGTCTGTGTGTGAGTGTGTGTTTGTGTGTGAGTGTGTCTGTGTGACTGTGGTAGTGTGTGTCTGTGAGGGTGTGTGAGTGTGTGTGGTGTGTGCCTGTATGTGTGTCTCTGAGTGTGTGTGCGCATGTCTGTGTTTTGTCTCTGTGCACGTGTGTGTGGGTGTGCACCTGTGAGTATGAGTCCGTGTGTGACGGTTTAAGGAACCTGGGGCTCTGGTGACAAGCGAGCTGCTGACCCGAGTGGCACTTTCCTGCGGCAGCTTCCTGCCGGACACACGTGTCCTCTCTTCCAGGAATCTGGCCTTTCGACCTCACTCTGCCCGAGGCCTGGCTGTAGCTCCACCCCTGGCCAGCCTGCTGCCCTCGGGAAGAGTCCCTGTTCCCAGCCTGGTCCCAGCCCTCCACCCCGTCCTCCCTCGGTTGTCCCGCTTGCCTCGTCCCCACCCCTGCCACTCCGCAGCTCGTCCCCGGCCTGAGACACCGAGTGCTGGGACCCCGGCCTTTGCATGGAGAGCCCTTCTCCTGACAGATCGCTCCCCCGACTCTTGGTGGTGACCTCCTACGGTCTCCTGAGTTCTGCTGTGTGACACTCCAGTAACCTGACCACACTCTTCCCACACACTGTGGGCAGCCAACCTCACCTTCCGAATGTGGCCAGGGCTACGTCTCCGAAAGGTCCCTGTGTTGGAGGCGTGGAGGGTGGCTGGGCTGGAGACAGAGGCTGGGAGACCCGTCGTCCAGGCAGCATGGCAGCAGACAGGGCCTGTGGGGGCCGGGGTGGGGGGCTCGGCAGGTTGAGACTGGAGGCATGGGCCTCATTGTGACTCCAAGAATAGACAGCGGAGGCCCACGCCCTCCCGAGGCAGGTTTCGGGGTTTTGCCTACGGCGGGGACTTTTCTAGAAGACCTTCCGAAGACCCTTTCAACCCTGTCACCGATCTCGTTCTAGCTGTGGCGTTCTCCGGGTTGCTCAGAAGACAGAGGCTCCAAAAATAGCCTCATTATTACCGAGGAAATTTCTTTCCGCCTACAGAGTTTTCTGAACGTCAGAAGAGGGGGAAGGCTGAGCGTGTGCTGCAGGTTTTGGGGGGCAGGGTGTGCTGAGCGGTGAGAAGGGTGCAGAGAGTGTGAGGCCCAGGGGGGTGAGGCGTGGCTAGGGGGACAACGCACCCGCTGACCGCCCTGAGGGACAGGAGACCTTTCTGGGTACGCAGTGGGGGTGCGTGTGGGACATTACAGCAATCGTGTCTCCACGAAGCCATAGTGCCAGCTGTGGGGGGACGGGGCGGGGGTGGTGCAGGGACTGCACCCCTGTCCCCGCCTGGGGGCCATGCCCACGTGCTCCCCCGGCGGCTGGGTGTGCAACCTCTCGTCCCGATGTGCTTCACGCTCTTGAAAGTCCCCTGCACGGCTGAGAAGGGCGCCCTGGTGCCCGAGGGTCTGAAAAGTCGTGTGAAGAGATTTTTGCCAGCCCGAGGAAGAGAAGAAATGAGAAACCCTCGCACTTTCCCCAAGAGGTGATTTCCCTCCATGGAACCTGTGTCGGGCCCTGTCTGCAGACCTGCATTTGTCCCTCTCATGCCGCCACCTTAGGATAACCGAGGGGGTCCTCTGCCCCTCTCCCGGACACCAACAGTGCCGTCCACTCTCCCGGGGTGTCCTACGCTTCCCTGGGTTTCTCGTGTCCCCATCTGTGTGGACGTCCCCAGGGCTTTGCAGGCAAAACGGAACCCTGGCTCTTGTCACTGGCATGGGCTGCTGACCCCTTCCACGGAATGATCCCGCACGGCCCCCTGTTCAGGGTGAAAATGGTGGAGAAGCAGCGTGCTTCGGCCGGACTCCTCGGAGCACCCTCTTCTGCAAAGCGGAGGGAGGAGGAGCTGCCGGTATGGGTGTGGAGGGTCCGTCCTGCAAGGTGCACGTGGCTCCCGAGACCGGCCGCCGGTCTGAAAACCAACGCCCGCTGAGCACATTTGAAAGACCTTCCGGGCCCGTACTTCTGCCCGGGCTTGGCTGGCACAGGAGCTGGACAAGGGTCGTCTGTGAAGCTGTGCTTGCCTGGTCTTGGAATCCGCAGGCCCTCAGCGAGGGGCACCTGTGGACGGCCTGCCCTCCGCCTGCAGGGCTGTGTGGAGGCGGGCCCAGATCGCGGCGCCCTGGGGCAGTCCTGACTTGTGCACCGCGTCCTCGTCAGCCTGTTCTCTTGGGGGGGTTCATCACTGAGGGTCCCCCAGGAAAGGGTGAGAGGGCCGGTGGGCCTGCTGGTTGACCCCAGGTCCTGCCTCTGGAGTTGAGCCCCCTCCCCGGTGAGGACGTGGGCAGAGTGTTCCTTCTCGTGCTGATTTCCCTGGACACCCCCGTCCTCCCGCCGTGGGCTTTCTCGTCTTTTCACAGCCTACCTGTTTCCACCACAGACCCGTCATTGTCACAGCGATCAATCCCGTTTCAACAAGGGGGGCGTTTGAGGCCAGTACGGTCACCTGTGCTGGGACAAGCGGCGTGAGGACTTGACCCTGGGTCTCCAGATGTCCTGGCCTGTACCCTCCGCGCAGGCACTCGGGACATCCCTGGGATGGGAGAGGACCGGGGTGTGCTGGGATGGTCTGAGGCTCTCAGTGGCATGTGTCTCCTCGGTGACTTTCCAGGGACGGGAAAATCGGACGGCGAGTGAATGGTCACGGGTGGGAGGGAGGCGGGAGCTGCCGAGGCTGAGTTATTAGTGGGATGAGTGAGTCTGATGTAATTTGTAGGAGCTGGCCCTGGGGGCTGTGCCAGGGGGATGCTCAGAGAATCCAGGTTCTTTTTCTTTTCTTTTAGTTGTTTTTAGAGAGAGGGGAAGGGAGGGAGAAAGAGAGGGAGAGAAACATCAATGTGTGGTTGCCACTCGTGCGCCCCCTACTGGGACCTGGCCCGCAACCCAGGCATGTGCCCTGACTGGGAATCGAACCCGCAACCCTTTGGTTTGCAGGCCGGCACTCAATCCACTGAGCCACACCAGCCAGGGCGAGAATCCAGGCTTTTGGCTCCAGCTGCAGAGCTTTTTCAGGGTGGTGAAGATCCGGGTTTTGTTTGTTTTGAGGTTTCCGAGCTGCTTGCCTCATGGAATAAAATGCGTGGAGGAAGCGGGCAGTGGTCTGCGATGCACCATGGCAAGCTCAGACCTTTCAGAGACTGGAGATGTCTTTGTTCAGAATATTTACATTGGTTTTCTCTCTGTGCGTGTCATAGGTAGCAGGAAAAGGCAGTGGAGAACTTGTGAACTCTCGAGAGGCGTGCAGAGCAGACTAGACATCACCGTCAAAGCCTGTGACCAGTGGGTTCCCTGCTGTCCCATCTCCGCTGTGTCCAGTCTGGAGAACAGTTCCGACAAAAACCCAAAGCTCCTTGAAACTCACATAAAGTGTTGGAAGGACTGATAGATCATCCCTCCTTTTCCCTGCAGGCATGTTCGAGCTTAACTAATGGACGAAGAGAAATCTAGGTTTTCCTAAAAACCAAAGAAATAGCCCTGGCTGGTGTAGCTCAGTGGATTGAGTACGCGGGCTTCGAACCAAAGCATCGCAGGTTCGATTCCCAGTCAGGGCACATGCCTGGGTTGCAGGCCACGGCCCCCAGCAACCGCACATTGATGTTTCTCTCTCTCTCTCTTTCTCCCTCCCTTCCCTCTCTAAAAATAAATAAATAAAATCTTTAAAAAAAACCCCAAAGAAATAGAAATAAAACCCCAGCCACCCACGATACACCATTCCAACTGCCCCCGCATCCCCCGCATCCTGGTAGCCCGGGGCCCTTTCAGTTGCCGAGGCCACACCCTCTTCCTGTTCACACCCACGCTGGTCAGTCCCGGTTGCAGGGGGCTGGTCAGTCCTGGCGGCGGGGGGACGTCTGTGTAGCTGACAAACACAGAGACATCTCTGGGACCAACAGGAGATTAGAAGAAAGGAAGCAAGGTTAAGACAGCCAGGGACCCCTGGAAGAGGGAACTGTTCTTCTTGTTGAGAAGACCCCAAGCCCTCCTCACAGCGGGCTGGGCGCCCAGAGCCCACGGCACCCGACTCCGAGGCAGAAGCTGATGGGGATGGGGCGCCCAGTCCAGGGCCTAGAACTGAGAGGGACCCCGGGGCGGGAACCCCCTTCCTGGCCCGTCTACGTGGCTTCCGTGGCGTCGACAGCCTGCCCTGTCCTCAGACAGGCAGCTGCTGTTTTCAGAAGGCAGTGGCCTTGGGTGGTTTGGAAATCAGCTTTCTGCGTCTCTAAAATTTTTATGCAGTTACTGGTTTTTTAGAGAGAGAGAGGGAGGAGCAGGTGCCGGGGGAGCGGGTTGAGAGAGAGAGGGTTGTCCCAGTGAGTGCTGCGCTCGTGGCTGATTGACTGGGGGTGGAACGCGGACCTTGGCACCTGGGGACGACGCTCTGACCAGCTGAGCCCCCCCCCACCATAGTTTGGACTCTTCACATGCAGCGGGTGGACTCGCCGCCTCTCCCCGCTGGCAGGACTCACGGCGAACCTCGTCAACCAAGAGGGAGGCCACGCCGAACAGCCCCATGGGGGTTCTGAGCTTCACCCCAGCTGAGTCCGAGGAAACATGCACGTTTCTGATTTTTTTGCAAATTCCCAGCCTGGTTTTATCCAGAGTTTTGTTCGTGCTTCTACCTTGAAAACGAACAAACAAGCCTTTGGTGGGGGGGCGGCTAAGCTGCATTAGCCGCAGGAAAGCTGGAGGGCTGAGGAGCCCCTCCGGGGGCGGGGCCTAGACAGAAGAGCCCCCGCCCCCAGGCAGGACCCAGGATGCTGTTAGCAGGTTCCCTGCGGGGCTGTGTCTGCCTCCTGAGCGGTTCCCCGCCCCTCCCCCATCCGCAGGCTCCCTCCGCTTCTCCCAGTAATGCCCGTTACCATAGCACCCGGGCCTCCGCCAGATGAAGACGATCTCTGATCTCTTTATTGGTGGGCCCGCCGCTGCTGGGAGTCCGTGTGGAGAGGCTGGGAGACTTGTCCGGGGTCAGGACGGCTCCGTCAGGTCGGAGGGCATGGCCCTCACGCCAGGGGTCCTGGGCGGCTTCCAGGGACCGAGACCCCCAGCCACATCTCCTCTGCTGTCGTGCACTCGTAGTGGCCTCCCGAGCCGTCCCGAGTGACACTGCGCAGGGCATTTTCAGGTCCACGCCTTCTCTTGGTCCTCACGGCGCAGCCCTGTGCTTGAGTGTGGGCTCACTGTAAAGGCCGAGGACGCTGGAAGGGACAGTCCGAGGGCCCGAGTGCTCAGGGCCACTCAGTTACTCAGAGGCCACGCTGGGCTTCCCAGCGGAGCCTCCGGCGACTCCACAGCCACACCGGTCATCACAGACACACAGACAGAGGGACAGGCACACAGAAAGAATTCTATGCCTTATGCAGAATGGGTGCTCAGTCATTGTTTGTTCATTTATTGGACTAAACGTGCCTGCTTTTGAATCACAGGTGACGTCGCTGACCCCCAGCACTGGCCTTGCATTACTTCCCCAGCAGACAAACTCTTCCCCTCCCTCTCCATCCCCCCTCCCTCCTCTCCTCCCCTCTCCTCCCTTGTCCTCTTCTCTGCGCACCTCCCATGGACACGGCCCTGCTGGGGGTGCCGGACGGTCAAGGGTGGGTGGACGGCCAGGCCGCACACACTCGGAGTGTGATCGACACCCACCCTCCATCCGAGTACATCCAGTCTCCTGCTGGCTGGCGGTGGCTCGGGGTTCAGGGGTGGGTGACCGAGACATGGATGACCCTGTACTCTCGGTGCTCTCTGCCTGTGGGGGGCCCGGTGTCGGGCACACGTCAGACAATTACTGTAGCTGTGCCGAGTGCTGGGGAGAGGAGGGACTTTCGTGCAGTGGCACGTCCAGGAGGAGAAGTTCTGTCCTTGGCTGGGGTGGGGGGAGGGGGCATGGTGTGGGGGGCTTCCCAAGGAAGAGAGGGTGACCCAGACAGGCGGGAAGCCGAGGTCCCTGCCTCATCAGTACGGGCCGGGCCCCTCCCGGAGGCTGGGAAGACGGCGGGGCTGAAAAGTGAAGGCTCACGGGCTGGTTCTCAGGAGTGCACATGCAGTCACATTCTGGGGGTTTGCTTCCGGGGAGAGCGCCCAGCGGCTCAGAAGGGACAGGCCCTCAGGGGTGGGAGGTGGGGTGGGCTCAGAGGAGGGGAGAGGGGAGCAAGGCGGAAGAGGCCAGAGCCGCCCAGGGGGGATCAGGGAGGTGCATCTAGGGTAAGCCTGGATTCGGCTGCCAGGGACGGGCAGCAGGGAGGACGGCGCTCCAGAAAAGGGAGGCAGCGTGAGCAAAAGCAGGGGACAAAGGCGTGTGTGGGGTGTGCTTGGGAGTGAGTCCGCTGGGCGCGTTTCCTGGGACGGGAGTGGACGGTGTCTGGGGAGGGCTGACGGGATCCATGAAGGGGGAGGGGACCTGTCTGGACACCTGCGTGGGCAACGGGGGAGCTGTCAGCGTCCCGTTAGAGCAGCAGACGGTCAGGACTCGCTGGCCAGGGTGCACAGGCGGGTGGGGGGCCGGGGGGGGGCAGGTGGCCGCGGCCCCTCTCATGGCTGCCCCCCCATTCGCTCATGCATCTTCCTGGTCTACAGCCAGCCAGCCGATCAGTCAATGGAAGTTCTGGTTCGCAGGCCAGCGCTCAATCCACTGAGCGGATCAATGGGAGTTTTCAAACAGCCCGCGCCCACCCGCCCTCCCTCGGAAGAGTGTGATTGGCTTTAGAGATGGGTCTTCTGTCGGACCCCTCCCTGCAGTGCAGGGGCCTCAGACGGTGAGAACAGTGGGTATTCCAGACGGTCGTGTTGGGTCAGTTGAATCTCCCCCCTTTTTGCTTTAGCTTTTGGGGGCCATGGGTTCTCAGGAGCTGCGCCCACATTCTGGGATCTCAAGAGACTGTCCTCTTTGATGTCGCAGCTGTCCAGCCTGGGGGGAGGCCCGTGCAGGACCAGGAATGACTGCCAGGCCAGGCAGAGACAGGCGGGGTGGCGTCAGCCCCCCCCCCACGGAGGCTGGGATTTGGCGTCGGAAAGGCTGCGTCCCTAAATATCTGGGCCCCGGGCGGCTGGTGTGTCTGAAATGCCACGTGGAGGGGGTCGTGCTCCTTCAGAAATAGCAAGGGGTCCCTCACAGCTGCCCCCGGAAGAAGTCGTGGGCAGGCTGAGAGCTCTGCACCCCAGGAAGCGCTTCCCGTTGACCCCCACCTCACCCCCACATCCCAGTCCTCCAGCTCTGCCCCTCTCCTCAAGCACCCGGTGCCTTTGCCGGGTGGTGCCTCTCCACCAGGCCCTCCGTGTGCGAACCCTCGGAGCTGGTTCCAGTCTCCTGGGCCCACTTTCTCCTCGTGAAGACTTTCCACACCTGTCTCTGAAGGCCAGCACCCACTCACCGTCATACTCAGCCCCTTGTCCAGAACCTTCCCCTGATCAGCACCTGGCTTCCTGCTTGCCAGGGACAGAGGTTTGGGCAGTTCAAGAGCTGTGGCCCCAGGGTCAAGTGTGCTGGCTCCTAACTGTGGCTCCTAAGCTTGACCGCACTGGGGACCTCAGTCAGGCTGTAGAGAGGCATGAACACCGCCTCCCAGAGCAACCAGGAGGCACGCTCTGGCCCCCACGGTTCCGATGCGGGGGGTCCGGACAGGACCTGGAAATCTGTGTTCATCAAGCCCCCCAGAGGAGGCTGAAGTGCACGGTGCCCAGGCCTTGTGAGCCCCCCTGCCTCGGGGTGGGGGCCGTCTCAGACCCTGGCTCCCTCTGCTGCGGATGCTCTGTGTGCTGCGGTTGATGCCTGCTGCGCTGGTTCCGGCGTCTCTCCTACGGCCAACACAACACACTGCACAGAAATCTCAGTCTCTGACCGGCCCCAGTAAATACACAGCCGACTTCATGACCTTCCTGGTGCTGCCCCGGCCCCGCCTCTGATCACCTGTGTCCCCACTCTCAGGGATTTCTCTTCATTCTGGCACCCGGGCACAGTTACCCAGATGCTGTGTGAAAGCAGCTCTCACTCAGCTGTTTCCAAAGTGAAATGCTTTCTGGCCTTTTGGGGTGTGCTACCTGGACACGGGGGTGGTCGTACGTGCCGTGAGACCGCTGCTTCCTGGCCGAACACCAGGAAGGCTCTCCCCGCAGGAGAGAACCCTGCGCAGCCGGGCAAATTCTCACGTCTGAGTAACAACCTCCTTTCTGTCCGCAGCCTCCTGGGGTTTGACTTTTAACGCAATTTCATAGCTGTTGATATATAAGCTGGAAAAGCGCTGTGTCGACGGCCAGGCGTCACAGGCATGGGAAATGTCATGTTTGCGGTTTACAGAATCACAAGAACTTTCTACCGTCAGGTGCCTGGGAGCAGACCTGGGTGGCTTCCACATGCTTTGCTCAGGGGATCTTTGTGACAAAGGGGGACAAAGCATGGCCTTCACTAGCCCACAGAGCCCCTGCCCAGGACCCAGTCAAACAGAACGGACACTTGCCTGCTATAAATATAGCTCACAAGTGCGGAGGCTCCAGACTGCGCCGAGGTTAGCGCCTGGGCTCCTGCGTCCCTCTCAGCCCCGCCCTCCTCAGCTGCCAGCGGGATAATCGGCCTCCGGCAGTCGCTGGGGGTATATTTAGAGCCTTCCCCCCACCCCCCTGCTCCGACGGAGTGGGACCTGAAAATAGATCCCTTGGACTGTGTGCAAGTGGGTCGCGGCCTCAGCTCCCCACCTGCACACAGCCCGTGGCCAGCCCGGTGCGCGTGTGTCCGGCAGCGACCCAGGGACGGTGGCCCGGACTTGGGGGCTGGGCTCCACTCCAGCACCGCTTCCTCTGTCCTCGGGGCCTTGCACAGGCCGTCCTGAGGTCGAGCGGTGACGCCCGCCTCTTTGGCTGGGCACCTTGGGTCTGGACCCAGTCTGGAGGACAGCGCACTGCTGGCCTCTCTCTGGAAGGGGCCAGACCGTCCCTCGGGGCTCGGCCCTGTCCACCCCTCAGTGGGCCACGGCTGCTCTGCACCCTGAGAACTTCCACAGGCTCTGTGGCAGTGGGTGGCTGAGCTGTCGTGTGAAGTTTAAGGTAGTTGTGATTTACCCTTAAACTCGTCCCGGCAAAGCGAGGGGGAAGCCTGCCCTGTTCCTGGCTGTAGTCCCAGCGTCCACTCGGTCAGCGTTGATGGAACAGGCCCACTGCCTGTGAAGCGCATACTAGATTCTTCGATAAAGCGGAGGGAGTAAGTGGTTGCCCCTGCCCTCAAGAAAAACGTTCCAGTGTGGTGGTGACCAGTGATAACACTGGGTTGGCCAAGAGGTCCGTTTAGTTTTTCCGTAAAATAAAAGACACATTTTTCATTTTCACCAATAACTTAATTGATTTGGATCGTTTGAGTGTGTGGTATGACGTTGATTGTTCTCAATTAATGTCTCGATTTGATCGCTGTCCACTTCAGCTGGTCTGCCCGACCGTGGAGCATCGTCCAGCGAGAAATCCCCAGCACGAAACTCTGCAAACTGCTTGTCACATTCAGTCTGTCACGGCACCTTCTCCAGACACGGCACCGATGTTTTGGCGGGGGTGGGGGGCGCGTTTCAGTTGCATTTTTGCCTTTCCTGAAATAAGAGAGCACACTTCCATCTTCCCTATTTTCTTCCATCTTCAGTAGTAAAATGGCTACACAAAGATTCACCGGTTTTGGGTTTTTTTTGAACGCACGCTGA
>PVIA01019485.1:0-10461 GCA_004024845.1 Tonatia bakeri | reverse complement strand
AGGACACCACAGGCCTCAAAAGGCCCCAAGAGTTGTCAGACTCAGAAGTATTGGCAGTGTCAGTGCATCAGGCAGCTCCAGGAAATGGGCTCCCTGGTGGCTCATAGAACCCTTGTTTGGAGGCTCCTTGAAGATTCACTGGGGTTTAGTAAGATCAGTTCTCTGTGCCTAGAGATATCACAGGAACATGGTGTTCCTGTGGGAGCATCCTGAAGTCAGTGACCAGCCATAAGAGGTTCATGCCCTCTGAGCCCACACAGGACCCTCCCCTGCGGGATGCAGGTGGGGCAGCAGGGGACAAATAGAACTCAGGAGTGCTGCTGCCCCAGGAGCAGATGCAGAGGGAGCCAGGGGAGTATTGTCTCTGAGGACCTGTGTCTTCCTTTTCTGAAAAATCATCTAAAATAAGATTGAACATGAGATGACTGTATGCATTCTATTCCCTCAGAGCATTTAGCAAACTCAATAAGACATGGAAACTATAGACAATGAGAGTATTTGTATGGTTACATTATATCCAAATTGTAAGGAACTGGGGCAGGGATGGTTTCATTAACTCACTAGGGGCAGCATTTTAGAAACACACTGATCCAGGAATAACACATGTAGGTACCAAGGCCAGGTTGATACCACTGGTCCCTGAGTCACTCAAAGGTACACTCAATGAGGAGAATGTCCTGTGGTGGCTTCTTTCTCAGTGAGGGGAGCTATTTCAGCACAGAGCTCAGGGAACTGTCAGTGGACACATGTCCCCCATAGTGGATTAGGAATTAGTCCATCAGACTCGCCTTATGCGTGGTGCTTGTATCCTCTAATTTTCTGAGATGGAGTGAGGAATTCAACCATGAAACACCCTTCTGCAGGACTATGCAAATGCCAAGAGGTGGACTAGGTTAAATGAGGGTCAACCTGTGCCCTGAGAGCCTCACCCACAGCCACACCCTCTCCTACAGGAGACCTGATGGCACAGCCCCTCACCATAGACTGGAGCTGGAGAGCCCTCTTCCTGGTGGCAGTGGCTACAGGTATCGGCCCCCTTAACTCCTGGGTCTGGGAAGGGACAAGGGAGTCTCAAGAGGGATTTCCACCCACTCCATCCTGCTCTCCACAAGTGTCTACTCCCAGGTGCGGCTGGTGCAGTCTGGGACTGTGGTGAGGAAGCCTGGAGCCTCAGTGAAGATATCCTTCAAGGCTTTTAGATACATGATCACCAGCTGAGCTACATTCTGGGTGAGACAGGTCCCAGGAGAGGGCCTGCAATACATTGTCCAGATCAACACGAACAGTGGAAAGCCCACATATGCCCAGGGCTTCTCAGAACAATTTGTCTCCTGCATGGAAACCTCTGCCAGCATAGCCTATCTGCATATAAATGATTTGAAGTCATGGACACCGCCATGTATTACTATGCAAGTGACACAGTGTGATGACCCACAACCTCAGTATGTCACAAACACTGAGAATTGAGTCAGCATTACTGGGCTGAGGTGATGATGGGGCGATGGACCTCCTGACTTCCTGGAACACAGTCAGGAATCTGAGACAAGAAAAGTTGCTGCCAGAGGCATTTCAGACTCCAGGAAAGTTTTCAAGAGACCAGATACACTATGAGAGAGATACAGGGAATATGCTCCTTAATCAACCCCTGTTACTTCTGGTGATTGTGCAGGGAGCACATTTGGAGCTCCCTTGTCCTCTGAGTGAAGCACTTCATTGAGACATCATGAGGGAATCCTTGGTCAGGGTCACATTTGGGGATTCAAATGAGGTGTCTCCCTAGAAAGTTCTAGGAAATTCCTTTATTTATGAACAATGGAATTGTGCTTGGGGAAAAGTAAATACCTAAGTGAAGGGGAGATTTCTATGTTCTTCATTCTGGCCAAACATCACAGAGATGACCTTTGGCAGCAAAGTTAAGGGTTGACAGGTATTCCAGGTTCCAACACTGTTTACTACATCACAGCATACTTTTTGTCCTAGCTCATGATGAGATAATAAGAACTCTCATCATCTGAAACAACAGCCCTGTGAATGTCCCTGCCCCTGGGCCAGTACTAATGTCACATCACAGCATACAGCAGGGTGGCAACTTCATTGACAATGGAAGACCCAGCCTGTACTATGGTCCCATGTCAACTGAAACACTTATCACACACCTAGCACTGCAATCTACACACAGTTATCATTATGCATTCTGGAGGTCAGAGAGAATGTGTCATCTCAAATGAGGTGTATGCACTATCTATGGTAATCCATCCCCAAGACCACTGTTCCCTTTCCCATTTTGAACATTGACATAGTCAGTACAATGGGTTCAAGTTCAGTGGACTCCCATCATGTATGGACATGTGGACACACTCCCATGGGTCACATGCAGACATACACAGAGACTGTGAGAGAGAGGAGATGGTTTTTAAGAAATTAACTATCAAAGAAACAGGGCCCTCAATACAAACCTTCTCTTGCTCCATGATGAAAGCTACATCATAGATCCACATAAACACAGATCCTGATTCTGAGCAGTATGCTGAATCTGAAAGGATGAACAGTTTAATGTAAAGTTAATCCACCAGCTGCAGTAATGGGAAGTTACTTGAATGATTTATCCATCCTCTAATCAATGGATAAATAAAATAAGGCTATTCATGTCAATTATGCTTTTATTTGTATCTGTTATTTTCTATTAGTGTTTTGCATCAAAGTTTTCCCTGATCTGAGTTCTAAAATCTTAACATACTTCCTCCCCACTTGTTGGGAACTGCCCTGCCTGGTATCAGAAGTTGTAACCTCCGCCAAGGCTAAGGCTGAGGGAACGACATTGGACCATAAGACAGCAAGGAGACAAAAGCTTATCTCTCTGGCAGTAGCACCGCCTCTGCTCCTTTTAACTCACCCTGCCTGGCCCCCAATGCTTGGTCAGTTAGCCAATGACAGGTAAGATTTCCCAAGGGGGAAACAACCTAAGACAGGCACAATCACGTGGGAGGCCCCCAAGGAAGTACTTTGGGGGCTACAGCAAAAGGGGGTGATGGACCCTCACCCCTCAGCTTTGACAAAACCTGAGTCCTCATTCCATCTGTGAGAAATCTCCTAATCTCGTGGCTGCCTTACACCCTTGCTCCACCTAAGCCTGGATCAATGACAGAGGGTGGTGCAGCCCTGTACTGGAAAGGGCAGGTTCCCTGGGTGATCAGGCCTAAGAAAGAATATGTAAAATCCTGTGAAACCTGCTTTGTTTAAAATGCTCTCAGTTGAATGATAAGGGCCCAAACAAAAAGTAAGTTTGTTCCTGAAAGTTCTTACAGCTCTTTAGCTATCTGACCCTGACTCAAAGTAGGCCCTCAGAGTTCCTTGTTATTTGATCCTTACTTCTGGGCAATGAGTAATGAGCTTTACCTGAATTCCTGTGTAAACCAACCCAACAAAAACCATTGAGGAAAAGGCTCTTGGCCCTTCTCCTTGGAGAGATCAGCCACCTTTCCTCCCCAAGCAGATCATGTCTTGGTAGATTTATTCTCATCCGTGGTGGATGGGGGTCACAGCGGACAAAGCTCCCCCACGTCCACTTTCTAAATAAATATTCACCTAAGCAGACCTAGTCATGACTGAGTTTCTTCAGTGTCATAACTGTTTGAAGCTGCTTTTAACACTGAAATTAGGAAATAAAAACAAAAATGAGGCAGTGAAGATGCTACAGTCAGCACCAAACTCCACTAAAGAAACACATCCCAGGTAGCACTGTGTACTTCTCTGAAGAGTTCACACTTCTGTCCCCCAATGATCCACACAGATGCTCCACCTCCTACCACACTGGGTCCAGGTGCTCTAGGGTCACACTTTCTCCTTAGTTGGAACTCTGATTGCTGTGTAGAGGAACTAGGGACAGATGGAAATTTCTGTGACCCGAAATGGAACCTCCTGAACTTTTAATGCTTCCTGTGGTCGTAAGCATTTAATTTCCTCGGTATGTTTATTCCTACAGGATTTCAAAAGCATATATCATTTTAAATGCCTCTGTTTTATGAAAATGTACTCTCCTTGATCATGTACATTTCTCATGGACCTGTTGGGACAGTGAGGATGGCACAGGGTCAAATGTGGGGAGTGATTGTTGACAAACACCCTTAGACATGTCAAACACTGGGACCATGACATTCATGTCAACATTCAACTCCAGAACTCCCTATATAGCAGGAGGACATGCAAATAGGGCCCCTCTGCTCATGATAAGCAGCCCAGCCCTGACTCTGCAGCTCTTGGACAGAAGCCCTGCTTAGGATACCGAAGTGCCCCAGTTCCTGGTGGGGACAGAACACAGACCTCTCACCATTCAGTTTGGACTCAGCTAGGTTTTTCTTGATGCTATTTTCAGAGGTAATTTATGGAGAACAAGAGACACTAAGTATGTGAGTTGATATGACTGAGAGGATGTGTGGAAATGTGACTGTTTCCTGACAAAAATGACTTTGTGTTTGCAGGTGTCCAGTGTGAGGTGCAGCTGGTGGAGCCTGGGGGGTCTCTGAGACTCTCCTGTGCAGACTCTGGATTCACTTTCAGTAACAGGTATATGAACTGGGTCTGCAAGGCTCCAGGGAAGGGGCTAGAGTGGGTCTCACACATCAGTAGTCCTAGCAGTGGTAGCACATACGAGGCCAATCTGTGAATGGTCAATTCACCATCTCCAGAGAAAACACCAAAAATGAGCTTTACCTGAAAATGAACAGCCTCAGAGCAGAGTAAACAGCCTTGTATTACTGCATGAGAGGCTCAGTGAGGAAACTCAGTGTGGGACTAGACACACACCTCCAGCTGGAGGAAGTGACCATTGGAGGGGGGCTGAGCATCCCTGAACACAGGGACAATCCTAGGAGAATTCGCAGGTGGAGTTTTGGTCAATTTCCCTTTTTCTTCTTCCTGTAACAGTTTCCCTCAGGGAACCTCCCTGATTTCCTGATTGTATTCTCACCTCTGAATTCTCTGAGTTAGAAATGACTATTTTAAAGACAAAGAAGCAGGATAGCCCTCCAAAACGGAATCGGATCCCGATTTGTACCTCTCACCCCTACTTGTTTTTGGCAACTCCAGGTACAGCCCAGGTCTTTTATATTAAATCAGCAAACATTTATCCTCTGACTGTCTCTGCAGGCTTTATATATGCCAGCTGTCTTACTCATCTCAATATTACTCAGTTAAGCCTGACTGTGGTCTATATTGTTAGAAGACAAACTCAGGTATGGGTGCCAGTTGATGTAACCAGAGAATGGGAAGATCCCAATGGAATAGTAGTGCTTAACAATGTGCTGTCCTCCTTACAAGCCTGATGGTTCATCGGCACCCTAATTGCATTCATTGGCTCTGTTATAGTTGTCGAAGCTACTGCTGCCATGGCAACCACTGCCCTTGTGGACTTAGTTCAAACTGCTCTCACTGTTGATGTTCTCTTAAGCAATTCCACCTTAGAAATGTTCCAACAGGCCCAGATTGACCAAGAGATCCTGACTGGCCTCTCTGTGGTTGAATCAGCTCTCAGCTGGGTTGGCAAATGCCAGGACATGCTAGTGACCCATCAGCAACTGACCTGTGACCCTGATTTCTTCAAACTGTGTGTCACCTCACTCCAGTGGAACTCCAGCCAACACTCCTAGAGTGATATTCAATGTCGCCTAAGAGGGCATTTTCCACCAATTTAAAGAGATAAATTAACAAGTTGCTACTGGGGTTATGCCAGCAGTTGCAGGACATTCAAGGCTTAACTAAGCAGGAGATTTCTCAAACACTCCATGATCATTTCTTGTAGCTAAACCCCAAAAATTGGTTTGATGGACTCAACCTGAGACTGTAGGTCACTAGAGCTGCTGGTTGTTTACTGATTCTAATAATGCTCTGTGTAGTTTGCTGCATTTGCAAATTATTTTCCCAGGGTTGTAAAAGAAACCAGCAAGTAGCAAGTCCTGTGGGATCCATCGCCATGACAGTGCTAACAAAAAGGAGAAAAAAGTGGAGAATTGTAGGGGACCAGTTTGTCTTGGTCTGGCAAATGTGACTCAGCCCTATATGGAAAACCTATAGGAGCAATGTGGTGGACAGGAGCCAGACCCTCAAACCAGGTTTTCCCGTGAGAATCAGGCCTAGAAAATGTATACAGACTGCTATGGCTTGCTCTTGCTAAAATCCCCTGCCATGGTCCAAAACAGTACATATTTATTGCACATCTTCAAAGTAATTTCCAAAGCCTGTGTGGATTTTCCCAAGGATGGAGCTAATCAACTTGCCACCTTTTCCTTCTGCATTTGTTATTTTCATTTCCTTGATTGTACCTAAAATGGAGACAACAATATTCTATGTAATAGATAATAAATCCTCCATTGATGTAAGACCTGAGAAATACAATAAAAGCCTGCCCAGGCTAGGGTCGGTGCATTCGCCCCTTGAGAGATTGGCCAAGGCGTTCTCCCCTTGACAGAAGTGGCCATAGGACTCTCATCTTAAGAGAGTACCGTATCTTCCCTTTTTCTCCACAGGACTGCTGTACTCTGCATTTGCTTTCATTGTCAGTCACAACACACAGATTCTGCTGGCCAGAGTCTGCCACAGGAACTGCCTTTTGACCCAGAAAATCCACTGCTGGGATTATACCCTAAAAACACTGAGACACAAATGCACAACATATTTTCAAACACTATGTCTGCAAAATAGTGTATCCTGAATATTTAGGACTTTCCACATAATTCAGGAGCCAAGAACCCTCTGATCAGAGGCCCACCAATCCAGAGAGGATGGATTGAAGAGGGTGCCTTTGCGCATCACTGTGACCTTCCCTCTAAGCAAAGCTATGGACAGACCCTCCTCACTCTGTTGCCTCTGAACACAATGGACCTTTAGTTCCAGAATCTGAGACCGTGGGATGGTCACGACTCTACCCACATCTCTTCAATAATTGGATGAGTCTTCATCAAAGACAAGTGTAGTGTCTGATTTGTGTTTTCTGTTCTGCATAATAAGTGGGCTTCTGTCTGATGGAATCTGTGAGGGGTCTCTGCATTAGGCCACAGTGCCTCATGGGACAGTAGCTCAGAGAGACTTGGGCTCACATAGAGGACTCACACAGTGAGGATCCTGGGAGTCCACCCTGCCCGCACTTCCTGGTTACTCATATAGTCATGCTCATAGGTGTTTGAGTTAAAGAAAATGAGGGCTTGGTGCACACTGTCCTGTATGTCGGGATCATATTTATATTCACTTGAAGTTAGTATGTCACTAAATACAAAAGTGTGATTAGAGCATGTGATCACTTCTGGATTTTTTCTAGTTTGTTTTTCGGAAATCATATAGACATAAAGCTAATCAATTTTATTATCTTCATGAAAATCAATGAGATTCCATATTTCCTGTAACACACAGAAATGCGGGGCCATCCTTCAAAGTATTTGCAATCTGTCTCACAATGAAAGTACCCTCTCAGCCCACCTCTCACAGGACATGCAGTCAGAAGAAGAGACACCCACAGAAGATGCTGACCTGGTCTCTCCCCACTCATGAGAACAGAGTCTTCACATGTAGATTTCTCTCCAGCTCCACGGTACATCCCCCCTGGGCTGTGGGAGCTCATAGGTATCTCCCCACATGGGGCTGAGGTCATTTGGGAAGGCAGGGCTGTACTCTAGAATATGAGACAGGTAAGTCTCCTTCTGTGCCTGATGAAAACCCCCAGCGTGAGCATCTCATATGTCAGACATGAGTCAGTGGGATGGTGGTTACTGCACATGAATGATAGGAGCTGTTTCTCCTTGTGCCCAGGAGTCCAGTCACAGCTGTAGCTGCAGGAGCTAGGCCCAAGACTGTTGAAGCCCTTGTAGACCCTCTCCCTCGCCAGCACTCTGAGTTCTCTTTAAGGAGCTATAGTGTACACTGGAACCACCAGGCTCCAGGCAAAGGGCTGGAGTGGGTCAATGTTATGTGGAGTGGTGGGAGCACAGACTCCAGCCCAAAGCTGAAATCCAGGCTCATCATCACCAGGGACAAATCTGAGAGCCATGTTGATTTAACACTGAACAGTCAAGTGCCAGGGACACAGCCGTGTATTACTGTGTGAAACATACAGTGAGGGGAAGGTGGTGTGAGCCCAGACACAAACCGTCCTGCAGGAGGCAGGAGAGCTGGGCTGCAGGGAGCACTTAGGGCACCAGGGTGCATTCCAGACACCAGGGGGTGCTCCAGACACCAGGGTGTGATCAGGTTCCTCCAAGAAGGAGCATCCCCTAGGTAGGTGTGGGCCTGTTGGAGAAGGTATCTTTTCCTTGGGAGCAGGGATTTCCTCTCAGAGATCTCAGCTCCATCCAGCGACATTTCTTCCCTCTTCTCTGTGAATCTAAATTCTCAGATTCTCACTGCTGAGGAGGTAACACTGTGTATTTGCAGGTGAGCTATCAGAAGTGCCTGGAGGCTTCTTCCTCACCAAGTCATTTTGTGCTTGTTATTCTTTCTCCATAATGTGAATTACATATACTTATGAAGTAAAATATACACTGAACTTGTATGCCAGTATTCTGCTAGTATTGTTTGTTCCAGGAGAACAAATTCTATGTTCATACAGAAATATATACAAATATTTATAGCTTCTTAATTTTGTTAGAGGTTACAAAAAAAACAGAAAAGGCCTCCTATTATTTTTTAAATTTTTAAAGATTTTATTTATTTACTTTTAGAAAGGGGAAGGGAAGGAGAAAGAGAGGGAGAGAAATATCAATGTGTGGTTACCTCTTGCCTATCCCCTACTGGGACCTGGCCAGCAACTCAGTCATGAGCACTGACTGGGAATGGATCCAGTGACTGTTTGGTTCAAAGGCCAGCACTCAATCCACTGAGCAGCACCAGTCAGGGCCCTTCTATTCTTAAAGTAAGCAAGCTAGGGAGCATCAAATAATGGAATTCTACTCAGCAGGGGAAAAAAATGATCAGCTGATGCAGACATCCATGCATATGGGTCTCAGCAACAACTCAGGATGGAAGGACCCAGGCTCAGAGACTACAGAGAAACATGCCCTTGTGTTCACATGACCACCTCAGGATAGCAGGGCCTTGGCTGAGCTTTCTGTTCTCTTCTCTCATTCCCAAGTGCGGATGTGCACTCTATGCAGACTGACTCTCCCCTCATTCTCAGCAGGGCCCTAAAGGATGGATATCTGCCCACACCTCCAGGCTCCTGTGAATGCACTGCATCCATGACCAGTCTGATAGTCTCCTGACAGCAGCAGTCTCCTCCCAGAGTCTCAATCTTTGAGTCACTCCCATAGGCAAAGAATTGCAGAGTAGCTGACACTTCACTGACCCCAGGTCTCCTACAATTACCTTTCACCACACTAAGGCCACAAGCTCCTCTGCTTGCTGCTGGAAGTAAAATCTAATTTAAATTCATATTGTAAGTAGAATCATGCATTATTGGAATTTCCACTATGGCTTTATTCCACACAGGGTGATGTCACCAAGTTTCAACTATGTCATGGCTCATGGCAGGGTTCCCTCTGTTTTAAGACTGAGTAGTACTCTGCCATGAGTGCATAGCACAGGTTCATCCATTCACCCACTGATGGACACCGAGGTTGTTTTTACTTTTTGAATGTAGTGGACAATGCTGCAATGAATGGGGCAATGCAAATAAAATTAGAAGTTCCTGGTTTTTTAATATTTGAATGAACATCTAGAAGCTGTCTGACTCAAACCTGTAGAACTTCATTTTCCCTTTTGGAGACACTAACATGCTGTTCCCACGTGGCAGCACAATTTTATTTTTTCATCCATAGTGTGCAAGGGCTCCCTTTACCCACATGCTCACCAACACCATCTACTTTGTGTATGTTTTCTGTCCATTTACAAAGTCCTTCCCACCAGGAGTGAGGTGATTGCCTACTGGTGCTTTGATCTGGAAATCTGATGACTAGGGGTCTGCAGTGAATCTGTTGATAGTTTTCTTAATTTCTTGGTCTGTGTTGTGGACACTTGCTCCATGCTGTTCTTTCTTTTAGTTTCCATCACCCTCCTGCAGTTACCTTTATGATCATAAAGTTTGCCTATCTTTGTGGCTAAGCTTGTAACAAGTTATTAGATTTTTAACATCATTTTTTGACAGCCCCAGCACCTGAATCTCACAGGAGCGCCATTCAAAAGTATATTGCTTAAAACTCTGGTCTTGCTGTTTGTCATTCCTGTAGTTTCTGGTGCACCCAGACCTGCAAGAAAAGATGGTAGCTACAGGTGTTCTGCTGTGCAGTGTCATGTGTCATTTCTTCATGCTCACAATTATTTAGCTCACCTTGGACATGAGTTCCCTCTTTCTCCCACTAGACCTTCATTGTGGATGTCTCTGTGAATCAGTAAGAGGCAGTTTGGAGGCTTTGATTTCCATGGAGACAATGGTGGAGGTTGGTTTCTGCTGAGGGTTCTGCAGAATTCAATTCTTCCAGT
>PVIA01019484.1:0-10443 GCA_004024845.1 Tonatia bakeri | reverse complement strand
TGACTTGTGGGAAGTGCATTGCGTGTGTGAACAGACAAGTGTGTGTGTGCCTACAGTGTGTGTGTTGGTGTTGCCAAGAAATACTTCTAGTGTCACATGTCCCAAACCCTGGCCCTCCCTCCCCACCACTCTCTTCACCCATCACCCAGGGTCTTTGCTCTGCGTTCCCCGCAAGGGTGGGGACGGGAGGAATGGATGGGAGGCGGGGACAGACACTCACTGCTGCCCCACACATGTCAGCCCCGCTCCCAGTGCCTCAGTCTCTCAGCTGTGTGACCACAGGGGTTCTGTGTGCCACGCAGTCCCCTCCTCACCCCCGTCATAGACGGGGAGGCTGAGGCCTGGACGCGGGGGCCCTGGGCTGAGGTCACCACTGCACAGTGGCAGCACGCCGAGGTCCTCTGGCCCCAGGGTCCCTGGTCGTCACCACCGTCCTCGGCTTCTCTTTGTGCTCTCAGTGCTGAGATGTGTCCGCTCCTTAAGGTGCCAGAAAGTTCTTTCTCTTATTTCAAAAGCAGGTGATGGATACAGCGACTTGAAGGAATGTCATGTCCAACAGAAATAAACTTTGAACCACACAAGTCACTTAAAATTTTCTAAGAGCCACATTTCAAATGTGAGGAAACCAGTGGCATTAGTTTTCAGAATACATTTTGTTTAACTGACTTAGTTGAAAATATTATCATTTCAGTGTGAATTAAATAGACAATATTGATGTATTTTCCATTTTTCTTACACTGAGGTTTGAAAACAGGTAAATATGTCAGTGTCCCCCCTCTGTGCACACACAGCCTCTAATGTCAAGAGATGCAGGTTCCTCCACAGTGACGACCTGAGCGCTCGGAGCACCTGGGGACAGAAGGCAGGGCTGGGACTCAGGGACTCAGGAGGCTGGGACCTGGGACGGGGAGGAGCAAGGTAAGGGACATGGAGAGGGGCCGGGCAGGTGGGGACTCACAGGTCAGGCTCTGAGGTCCGGCTCCTGGATTGGAGTCTTGACTGAGCATCACTTTCTGGGGGAAAATCATAACCTCAAGGTGAGGGTTCTCTGCTCATGGGACAGGAGGGGTCCTGGGCTGAGGTCAGGTGGGGAGCACAGGCAACACACTCCCCAGGATCAGCTTTTCTTGTGGGCTGAAAAGTAAAGAACAGTCACTCCACTGAAGGAGCTGAACATTGTAGGATGTCACTCACCCTGTGGACAGCAGGGGGCACTGTGAAACTGCCTTTGGGACTGAAAGGTCCCTTTTCCACTGGGCTGTGCTCAGTGGAAGGGTTTGTGTAATATGCATCCTTTGAAAACATGTGTATTGGGTAAAATCATCTCTCCACTCTGAAACCAACACCTGCGCCTTCTTCTGACCTCAGAAAGTTGCCAGCAGGAGACTGTTGGGCTCAGGACTTAGACCAGAGCTCAGACAGACACTTGTTGGGGAATGGAGAACAGATTTGCATTCATGCTCCTCCCTCTTGAGCTGCTAGGACAGAGGATAAGAAAGGGGCTTGGAGGGGCCAAGGCCAGCTGGGCAGCCTCAGGGCAGAGCACCTGGAAGCCACTCCCAACATGGACTGGGCTCCCTTCTCCCTCCTGCCCCTGGTTTTCTCCACAGGTCAGAGCATCCCTGGGCACTCAGGGGTCCCACTCCCCAATACTTTCCTTCCAAGCACAGTCCCAAGTGGCATCTGCCCAGTCTGGGTACAGTCAGCATTTTCCCCGTGTTTTGTGTCTGCAGGTCTCTGTGCTTTGCCTGTCCTGACCCAGCCCCCGCTCTGCTTCTGCCTCCCTGGGAGCCTCAGCCAAGCTCACCTGCACCCTCAGCAGTGAGCACAGCAACTACAACATTGAATGGTATCAGCAGCAGCCAGGGAAGGCCCCTTGATATGTGATGCATCTTAAGAGCGATGGAAGCCACAGCAAGGGGGACGGGATCCCCGATCGCTTCTCGGGCTCCAGCTCTGGGGCCGACCGCTACTTGACCATCTCCAACCTCCAGTCTGAGGACGAGGCTGAGTATATCTGTGGTGAGAGACATACAATTGATGGCCAATACGGTTCAGCCACAGTGACACAGACAAAGGGGAAGTGAGGCCCAAACCTTCCTCACCCTGTTCCACCTCCTCAAGGGTCTGGCTGACACGATCCCACTCCCTCCCCTGACACCGTGACTTTATTGGTTGACTGTCCCATCATCCTGCATGTCCTCCTGGGGACACCCCAAGGGCAGGCAGATGCAGCTCATAATCTAGGTCATTTTGACAACATGCCATTCTTTGTGTTTCTTCAAAGAGGCCTGTGGGGATGACGCTGGGAGACAGCTGCCCAGCCAGAAGGGAAAACTCCCTGAGAGAGAGTCTCGGCTGAGATGACTGCGTCCCCAAGTGCCATTGATCCCAGTGCTCCAACTGGGGTTCTGATTGGGAAAAAATGTAGATATCGCAGTATCAGCAGTGACCATTGAAGTCACAGCAGTGAATGTCTACGCTCTGAGTGGACACGGTTTATGACAGGGATCCTGTCAGGACTGAGGATCGGCAGGAGAAGCACTTGTCCCTCAGCGGAGGCAGGACAGAGACCTGACCCCGTGGTGGGGGAAGAGCTGTCCACCAGGGAAGCGGGTGGGTGCCTGTTGGGTGGTCAGCGGCTGGACCTGTGTGGGGCACGGGCTGGGTCCTCCAGCTGTGCTGGATCCTAGCCTCTGGAGGCAAGGAGGGCTTCACATGTGGCCACAGGACCTTTTAGGGGACAGTGGAGGGCCACGTCCCCTGGGACAGCAGCAGAGCATGGTGGGCAGGGGACACTGACATGAAACTATGTTGATCCCCTCACATCTCAGCACTGTGGTTGCTCCACTTCAAACACATTTTGGGGGGCAAGTTTACTGGACGCGTTCATTTCCTCCGTATCTCTTCTGGGAACTGAAACACCACCCTTCTCTCACACAGCCGCAGCCTCGAGCCCTCAGGGAGCAGCCTGTTGTGCACAGTGACTGCAGGACACTGACGTGAGCCGGGATTTCGGGGCTGATCCCCAAATGTCAGGCTGGTCCCCAGTGACTGATTCTCAGATGAAGATCCAGGAGCTGCTGGCGGCCTGTGTGACCTTGAGGGGGCAGGAGGGAGAAAGGGGGCTGGTCTCTGGGGAGGGAGTGGACAGGGGGTCAAAGGAGCAGGAGGACATGGACTCAGGCTCGGTCAGCCACGGGGGCTAGAGTCACAGGGTCACAGAGCCATCTCCATCCTCCCCCTCCAGTCACATGTTGCTCTCTGCAAAGGACACAGTGACTTTGTCCCAGACAAGGCCCGCTTGGGCCCTCCAGTGGGTGGAGTGTCCTCCACCTCCCACACTGCAGGACAGCATGTGGGGAGGACTGTGGGGAATGAACCCAACCCGAGTGAGGCCCACACCTCATCCAGGTCCATGTGGGGCCTGTGGTGCTGGTAATGTGGAAGAAAGTCAGCGGTGGCCTCAGTGGACAGACAGAGGGACGGCCCGTGTTAGTGACAACAGGGAGCACAGAGGCAGCAGATGCAGGTGACCTCCCGCTGTGCTTAGATGGTGACCAGCCAGCGAGGTGGCTGCTGCTTCACGTCCCAGTTCAGAGGGAGAGAGGGCCCAGGATAGGGCATTTCTGGTGGTCAAGGCTGTGCAAGGGGTGGACCTCAGTGAGACCACTGTCAGCACTGTCGTCGGAGAGTACCGAACGGTGCTAAGGACAAGTGTCAGTGTCCCCCTGGACGGTGCCCCACACAGATTCACAGACACCAGGGGATTCTGGGACTAGGAGTCACCGTCCATGTCGAAGGGATTAGTTTCTGTGCCGTTAGCAGGGTCCTCAGAGTGGACATTAGGCAGGGTCACTGTCACAGGGGGGGAATCTCTCACACCCGAAGAGCTGTTGACAGTTAAACCCAGGGAGCAGCCTAAACCGTTCTCAGAATCTGCCCCTGGAGACAGTTTAGCTGACACGGCTGAGAGCGCGCTCGGGGGCGCCCTCTCCCCGCTGTCTCCACCCCGTCCCCGTCCCCGGGCCGCAGCAGCCTCTGCGCTCCTCCCCGGCGGACGCACTCTGCGCAGTTCTGCCAGCGCGTCTTCGCCCGTGCAGTGCCGTTTGCTCCTTTCTCGCACATTCCTTCCTCCTCGTCTTTTCTGTGCCAGTGTGCGAGTCTGTGAACGCGCACGGACGCGTTTGCCGGGCTTTCCCCCTTAGAAACAGCAAAACTGAGGCTTTGAGTCCGTCACTGACTTGGGTGTAAGTTCTACTTGGAGCGGGGCTGTGACGGCCTCGCAGGTCAGCGCGATGCCTGCACCTCCGCTCCTCCCCTGGCAGTGTGTCCCCCCGATTGTTCCAGACTTCCTGAACTCGGACTCTCAGGGAGTGTCTGCCCCCGAGTGTGTTCACCCGCCACCATTTACTTTTCTTTTGTTATGGAAATTCAGTTTAATTTGCATACACTGAAGTGCTTATTTTTAGTGAACAGTTCTGTGGGATTTGACAAAGGCATGCAGAGCAGTAACTCCTGCCACCTTCTCGCTGTTTAAAGTTCTGCCAGTGCCCAGAAAGCCCACAGGCCCCTGGGCAGTCAGAGCCTCTCCCCGCCCCGCCCCCTGCCAACTACTGGTCCGTCTGTCCTTAGAAGTGGTTCTTTGCACAAAAGTCACACAAATGAGGCCATACAATACAAGGCAACCCTGGGGATCTGGTTTCCCTCACTCTGCGCAGTCACCTGAGATCCGCCCATGTTGTTCCGTGAGAACAGTTCTTTCCCTTTTCATGGCAAAGTAGAATTCCACCACACAGGTGAGCCTGAGGGTGCTTATCCACTCCCCACTTACTGACGTTTGGGAGTTTCGGGTTCCCACTCCTTGGCAGCTTCGCATAAACCCTTTACAACAGTTGCTCGGACATCAGTCTCCATGTCACTCAAGCAAACACCTGGGAGAGGAATTGCTGGCTCACTGCATGTGTCTGTATGATTGTGTGTTCTGTTTCCCGGGACTTTACAGCAGGTGTAGATTCGTGCCTCCACCGCGGTGGTGAGGACACAGAACATTCCACCACCATGGGGTCCCTCCTGTTGTCCTTTTGTAACAACACCCACTTCCTCCCTCTGAGATCACCACCCCTCGCACTCACTAATCCATTCTCCACTTCTAAAATCTTGTCTTTGCGGACATGACATATAGAGATAAAAATGAAGCCCTACTGTATTTTGCGTCTTGGGCTGGGACTTTTCACTCCCGCTAGTCCCCTGTAGGTTCTTCAAAATTACAGCTGCATGCGAGTCTCCCCCTTTCACTGCTGAGCAGAGTCCCACCGTCCAGGTGGACCAAAGTCTCTTTCACTGTCCACCAAGCACAGCTTGTGGATTGTGCTCACGGGGCAACGGTATGCACGCGGGTGCTGTGAGCATCGTCCTGCAGCTTTGCCAGCATTTGTATTAGATATTAACACAGGAAGGGAGCAAAGGAAATCAGACTTCAGGAAGCATAATGTACTGGGAAGCTGGATCAAATATTGGGCCTGCCTCACTAGCAAGCTACAGCTTCACACACTCCCCAGGGGACCTTTAATCCCAAACCTGCAAGAAAGATCATTACTGGTCATTGCCCAGCGAGGAACACAAACAGCAGAAGAAATTCCTCTGCTGGATACGTGGCCACTAGAGGCCATGATGGTGCAGGACAAGGCCTTACTTTGAGGCATGCTCAGTAGGAACTGGGATGCGACCATAAGGGGGGAAGTGTCTAGCCTGGGGAAAGGATCGGATTGGATAAGGGACACAGAGCCCTGGAAGAGCTAGGAAATGGATTGGTTGGGGGAGGACCCAGCAAAAGCCCACAAGAGACTGGGAAGTTGATTGGTTAGTTTGAAAGGGCACTTGGTCCTTTCCAAGCCCAAGTTAACATAACCCCAGCTTAAAAAAGAAGTTCTTTCTCTACAGCAACGACCTGAGCCCAGTGGCCATTGGTAGCCTGCCAGCTGTGCAGACTCCAAACACGGGCCTGGGCACACAGCTGCCAGAGTACAGCCAGAAACACAGACTGAGCCAGCAGCATGAGGACAGTGACAAAGACTGGACTGAACCAAAAGCGCAGAAATTTTGGACCTTGGCGTTTGTTTTGGGCTTGAGAAAGACAACACTGGACTTTTTCCACAGCGGGATGGGCAGAGATGGGGCGTTGGAGACCTGAGGGCCGTCTTCTATTTCCACTCCCATACATCTCACCCTGAAACCACAGCCTCCCTTCCCTGGGTCTCTGGAATGCTTCCCTTGCAACTCTGTGGAAGAACCCCACTTCCACCAGCAAAATCTCTGGGAACCTAGGTTGTCATTTCTCCGAAATAAATGCCCAGGAGCACGACTGCTGGGCTGTGCAGGAGCCGCAGCTCTAGTTATTTTAGGAGCTGCCGAACTCTCTCCGGAGCCGCTGCGCCGTTTCACATCCCCCTAGGCTGTGCATGAGCAGCCGGGTCTCCAAATGCACATTCACTGGGTATGTGGTTTCCCACATTGTCTCTGTTTCTTGGTCGGGGGGGGGGGGGGTTATCCTCTTTAGAATTACTTGCAAAGCAAAAGATACTTTGATGAGGTTCAGCGTATTCATCATTCCCTTCACAAATCAAGCTCTGGCATCATCGAAAAACTCTTGCCTAGCCCTGGATGCCAAGGGGTTCTCCGATGTTCTCTTCTTAAAACATAAGGAAAGGATTGCCTGAGAGGAACATGAGCAATTTCTCCGTGTCTCATCAAGGGACTCACCTACACCTGCATGGCCACTGTCTCCACAAGCTCCTGCTTCAACCGCTCCCTGCCCCTCAGCCCCACGGGTGATCTCATCACCAGAGGGGAGGGCTGCGGGTGCCCCCCAGGCCCACAGGGAAGGCCCAGGACTCAGCCTAGAGGGTGGGTGCAGGTGCTGGGTCAGGGGTCAGCACTGTCTCACTCAGCACCACAGAGAGCCCTGGGGAATCTGGGTGCAGGCCCTAGGAACAGGGCCCGTGCAGCAGCTTCCTTTAACTGAGCCCTCTCATACTCCCCAGGGAGACACCCATCAGCCACAAGAAGGAAGTAGATTTGCATGAGGATCCTTGCCCCCTTCCAGAGTATAAGACAGACCCTGAGGCCCTGTCCCGGACTCTGAGCTCAGAGGAAGAGTTTGGGACAGTTTTACCATGGCCTGGATACTTGTCCTGCTCTCGCTCCTGATTCCCTGCACAGGTGCTGCCCCCTGGCTCTGCCTGCAAGCTCAGCCCCCACAAGACCCTGAGCTGGTCCTTTTCCAAAGCTAGAACTCAACCCAGGCACAACCTCGGGGTAGGACTCCTGGATATGAATTCTTTATCCTTAAGGCTTCTCTCCTCTCCTCCCTCACAGGTTCTGTGGCCTCCTACGAGCTGACCCAGCCATCCTCAGTGTCAGTGGCCTTGGGAGAGACGGCCACAATCACTTGCTCAGGAGATTTAATAGGGAAAAAATATGCATCTTGGTACCAGCAGAAGCCAGGCCAGGCCCCTGTGCTGGTCATTTACAAGTTTAGTGAGCGGCCCTCGGGGATCCCTGACCGATTCTCTGGCTCCAACTCGGGGAAGACTGTCACCCTGACCATCAACAGGGCCCAGGCTGAGGACGAGGCTGACTATCACTGTCAGTCATGGGACAGCAGTGGTGATGCTCACAGTGACACAAGCTGATGGGGAAGTGAGACACGAACCCCTTCCCCGTCTGTGTCACAGTCTCCTCCAGCCCCAGGCGAAACGTAGCTGAGGCCATGCACAGGTTTGGTCCAGATCCCCAGACCTCGGAACGCAACCTGCTCTGCAGAGGGTGGGTCAGGAGGGGATCCGATCCTGGCAGGATGGGGCTGTCCTGATGTTGTCTGGGTCTGGATGTGACTTGGGGACTGAGGGTACAGGAGAAAGGGGATCACCACCCATGGTCATTGTCCCTGCATTTCCATATGGTGGTCACTGAGTCACGTCTTCAGCTGCCTGACCTCCAGATCCCCATGCCCTTCTCAGAGAGGTCAGTGTGATGACTGCCTGGGGCCAAGGACCCAAGGCCCTGCCTCAGTTAGGGTGACAAAAAGATGACAGCTTTAGAGCTCCCTGGAGGATCCTCAGGCCTTGGAGGAACCTCCTGCATGCCACGTTCTCCTTCCTCCCAGTCTCCCCTCCCTCACTTCTTCCAGATTTCCTGCACACGCCACTCTCCATCTCACAGTCTGCTCCCAGGGAACCCAGGCCAAGAGGCCAGCTCTCCCAAAAATGGTCATCAGGCACTGAGGGGCCCCTGGACACCCACAGAGCTCTGGTTCTCACCTAAATCCACAACCTACGAGTCACTGTCCCCAGACAGAGCTGATCATTCCCTGTGCTTTTTACAGAACGAAAGAGACTCTAGCACACTAGGAGCCATGGGCTCTGAGACAGACAGCGGGAGAGACAGCGGGAGAGGCAGCGCCATCCTGAAGGTGACTCTAAGGAAACCGGGGCTGCCGCCTCCTCCTATGAAGTGATCCAGCAGATACACCCCCCTGGTGTGAGCTGAGCTGTGGGTGCTGCTCCACTTCTGCCCTCTGAATCTTGCATAAGAAACTCTTTTTTATGCCCACCCTATCCACATATATACAGAGAAAATAATTCTGTGAAATATAGTTCCACTTATCAACATTGACACTTAATGAGCCAGCACAGTCCACCCCTTGTCAGCACAAAACCCGCTCACATCTCCACAACCCGCACAATTTTCAAACTGAGGAGTGTAACGATAGTCCTGTTCCCACCACATATGGTGAAACCATCTCATGAACAACCACAAACATGCTCAGCCTTCCCCTCAAGAGAATACAGAAGCCCTTTCATCTGCTGGAGTCTCCCAGTTGTATTGATACTTTGTAACTTCAATGTTGAGATACACAGTAGGCTACTGATGACATGTCTCATGTTAAATAACAATGGAATGAGACAGGGCAACTTTACAAAAACATATGATTAATATGTATCCAAACACATGCATTATTAATAAAAGAAAGAAATACTTGATACTTCTATAGTTCTCATTTCTGCAACCACCTTGCGGTCAGAGCTGGTACCTACAATTACCTTCTCCCCTACCCACTCCGTGTGCCCATTGCCCTCAGTCAATACCTTGGCTGGTCATGATCCTCGGTCAGATGCGATGGTCACACCTTCGTTCTGGAAGGTGTTGGTTCATTCTCAGCCCTGCAGAGTTGGGTGGTTGTGATTTTATAACTGTGATCACAGACACGGGAAGTAATGGAGGGTCCCCTGAGTTCCATTCATCACCCTGCTTACTCCTGTGTGTGGAAGGAACCCAATCCTCCCACCCCAGACAACACCCCAATTTTGCCCAATGATTCACTGTCAGGAGGAGTCAGGGGATCCTCGGAAGAGCCTCAACCATTAATTTCATGCATCATGCAGACCATAAAGTATCAGGGATGAAGAGGAAAAGCCTTGCTGGTGGCCCCCTAGGGACGGTAGCGAGCAGTGTGTCTCCCCTGTCCACCCCCTGATTCCCAGATACAAGACTACTGCCTGTGGGAGGACAGACGTGGACAGACAGGAGCCTCAATTCCGCCTGCATAAGTGCGGACTCCAGTGGGTGTTCGGCAGACACTCAGCAGCCCTCTGAGGTCCGAGTCCCTCTCACTTTCTTTACCTACATCTCCCCAGCGCAGGCTCTGCTCTCACCCTTGTTGCAGACGGACCTCAGTGTGGCCGCTGCAGCTCAGCTGTCACTCCCAGGGCCGAGGGGACAGACACTGCACAAATCCAGTCTGTTCCATTCCTTCACAAGAGCCAAACTTCTTAGGAAAGTATCCAGCTGAGTGACAGCTCCAGTGGTCAGCAAGGCACCAAAATTCAACAACAGCTGATAGAGACCAGGGAAGATCAAACATCTGGCTGTTATGAGGAAGGGAGACAGCATACAGGTAAAAGGTGGAGGTGACTGTGCTGTGTCACCCACACAAGCATGTCCACTGTGTGCCCCCATGTGCACACTGGCATCTGTGAGGCAGGACTGGTCTCGTTCACACATCTCACCCAGGACGCAGTGTCTGGCAGACAGAGTGGGGCGGAATCACTGTTTGTCGGGTGAGTGTCTCCTGTCTCAGTCTTTGGGGCAATTGCCACCAGCGCCCTGTTTTCAACATGCACTAGCGGTGGCATCTGTGAGAGGCAGCCTCTGAGTCCTCTGTCCCCAGAACCACACCCAGGAGCACTGCCACCCAAGGGATACATCAGAGATGTGTCAGGTGGGCCACCCTCTCCTCCCCTCAGTGAGCTTGTTTGTACATTTATGGGTGGTCTGAGCCACTTGTGCCTGGTCTTGAGGCCAGCGGTGGTTATGGAGAGAACAGCAATCCCCCTGGGACCAGCAGTCCCTGGATCAGGGAGTTCCCACCTGAGCAGTGGG
>PVIA01019483.1:0-10439 GCA_004024845.1 Tonatia bakeri | reverse complement strand
TCAGGAATCTTTCATTTGTTCTTTCATTTTTCAACCAAGCTCAATCAGTTCTGTGAGCATTTTGATTGCCAGGGCTTTAAATTCCTCATCAGATAGGTTGGTAATGTCCTCATTGCTTAGTTCTGAGGTTTTGCTGTGTTCTTCCATTTGGGCCACATTTCTTTGTTTTGGTGCACCTGATTAAGTTGCAAGGGGTGGGACCTTAGGTATTCACTGGTACAGGGCAAACCTTGCTGCTTTACTGAGCTGCCTGTGGTGGAGGGGCCAGAGAGGGAACAGTACAGCTCTCCTGCTTGTCTCTAGCTCACTTCCCAACAAAGTTTCCTATCAGACTGGAAGTATCTTCCACTGGGCAACCCCAGCCGTAGCCCACAGTCAGCTCTGAGTCTCAATTTTCCCCTTAAGTCAGTCCCTCCTGCGCAGCTCTGCAGAACTCAGCAGTCAGCCTGGCCCCTCAGCCCCCTGGCCGTGGTTTTTCTGAGTCAGCCGGTGAGGTCTGTTTGTTCTGGTTGTTTTTTTTTCTTTAATTCCTTGGTTGTTGGAGTTCCATGCAGTTTGATTTTCTGGTAATTTTTGTTGTTTATTGATTTCAGATGGGTTGTTATCCTTTTGGTTGTGGGAGGAAGCAAAGGGTTTCTACCTCTGCCTCTATCTTGGCTGGAACTCAGTTGAGAAAATTATATCTTTAATATTTGGAGAAATTTATCAGCCAAGACATGTAGGCCTGGAGTTTTTTTCATGGGAAAGTTTTAAATTATTATTTTTTAAAAAATTGTTTTCTAGATTGCAATTTTTAGAATTTATTTTCAAGCCTAACTAAAATTAAGAACATTAGTATAGACTGATTGTTGACAAGGGAAACTCAAGTAAATATAAACATTCAGAAAATCTGCAAAAGATTTCACTTCATATAGAAATTCAAGTTACTGGTATAAGAAAATACGGAAGGGTGAAAAGTTCAATGTATAATGAACAAAAATTATATTTATAATTTCAAAAGCAGTATGTTTTGTTGAGATATGTTCAATGTATAATGAACATGAATTACATTTATAATTCCAGAAAGAGTACTTTGTTTTAGAAACAAATGTTATGCAACATCAATGGATTTTAGGAATTTGAGGAAATTGTTTATTTATTTTATCAGAGAAAGAAGTTACTATTTATTAACTGACTAGATTGAAAAATAGTCATGGTACATACCCCATTTCATCCTTATAATAAGCCTGTTGATTTGGTCTTCCCTGTTACTAGTATCTCTACCTTCTACAAAATAATTTGAATTTCTATATGGAATTTCTTTATTTTTCTTAAGGGTTTCTGGCGTAGCAAAAAACCTTCTCTTTTGCATGCTCCATAGTTCCAACTGGAAAAGAGATTGTCAGATTATTTTTTAATACTCATCTGAGGGTGTGTTCATTGATTTTAGAGAGGAAGATGGGAGGAGGGAGAGTGAGAGAGTCAGAGACAGAGAAATGTGTGAGAGAAACATCAATCAGTCAATCAGTTGTCTCCTGGATGTGCCCCTACTGGAGACTGAACACACATCCTAGATATGTGCCTGACTGGGAATCAAACTCACAACTTTTTTGGTGTGTGGGATGATGCTCCCACCAACTGAGCAACCAGGCCAGGGTGGGTTGTCAGATTATTTTTTATATCTGAATGTAATTGTCTAATTCATCTGTGCTAAAAATTATCCATTGTGTCTATGCTGCTTTTCTTCCTTTCCTCTGTCCATACCATAAATGACACACACACACATATACACACACACACATATATACATACATATACATATATATAAATATACATATATAAGTTGAATGAATTTCTTTTTTTTAAAGGGGAATCTTCTTTTATTTTAAGATTTTATTTATTTTTAGAGAGGGAAGGGAGGGAGGAAGAGAGAGAGAGAGAAACATCAATGTGCGGTTGCTGGGGGCCATGGCCTGCAACCCAGGTATGTGCCCTAACTGGGAATTGAACCTGTGATGCTTTGGTTCACAGCCCACACTCAATCCAGTGAGCTACACCAGCCAGGGCAAGTTGAATGAATTTCTTTGCATTTGGTTTTAATTACATTCTCTGATTGGCTCATCTCTATCTAAAAATCAAAGATTTCCTTTACGAAATAATTTTGACAATTTGATAGAAAGGATATCTACCATAAATTTGCTTGTTTTGAAAGTAATCATGCCTTTCTAATTTAAGGTGTCCTAAGAAACAGAAAAGTATATTCATTTTTTGTTTATTGTGTCTGGAATATTTACTAGAGTCATCCGTAAAATAGTTCCACATGCAACTCTATAAAGTGATATATTTATGTTAAAGTATCTGGTTTTATTGTAATTGGTAATATTATATTAACTGTCACTTTCCTTAAGCAATGTTAGAAAGTAAACATTGTTTTTTTTTTTTAAGATTTTATTTATTTATCCCCAGAGAGGGAAGGGAGGGAGAAAGAGAGAGAGAGAGAAACATCAATGTGTGGTTGCTGGGGGCTGTGGCCTGCAACCCAGGCATGTACCCTGACTGGGAATTGAACCTGTGATGCTTTGGTTTGCAGCCTGCGCTCAATCCACTGAGCTACGCCAGCCAGGGCAACATTGTTTATATTAGTATCTCTCTCTCAAGAAAGCTTTCTTCCACTTTTGTATATTGTTTAGCATAGAAAATAGATTTTAAAATGTCCATTCTCCCAATAACATTTTTAAATAAATCAAACAAAAAAATCAAATTTTTGTGGAGTGAGAAAAGACCCCAAATAGCCATGCAATCCTGAGGTAAAAGAATGAAGCTGGAGGTACCACACTACCTGACATTAAATATACTACAGAGAGATGATAATCAAAGCAACATGGTATGGTATAGGCAGAAAAACAGAAACATAGACCAATGGAACAGAATTGAGAGCCTAGAAATAAAACCACATGTATTTGGGCTAAAAATTCTTGACAAAGGAGCTAACAACACACAATGGAGAAAAGAGAGTCTCTCCAGTAAATGGTTCTGGGAATACTGGAAACTCACATGCAAAAGAATGAAGCTAGACATTTTTCCCCATATATAAACATTAACTCAAAATAGTTCAAAGTCCTAAATATAAGACTTGAAATAATAAATTACATAGAAGAAAACATAGGTACTAACCTCATGAACCTTTATCTTAGAGATTTTATGAGTCTGGCTGAAAGACAGTAAGAAAGTAAAGACAAAAATAAATGAATGAGACTATATTAAACTAAAAAGCTTCTGCACAGAACAAGAAACCACCAACAACATAAAAAGGCAACTGATAGAATGAGAGATGATATTTGCAATCATCAGCTTTGACAAGGGGTTAATATCTAAAATATGTAAAGAACTCATACAACAACACCAAACAAACAATCCATTTAAACAAATGGGCAGAGGACCTGAACAAACACTTCCCCTGAGAAGACATATAAATGGCCAACAGATATATGAAAAGATGTTCAACATCACCAGCAATTAGGGAAATGCAAATCAAAACAATGATGAGACACCACCTCAGGCCTGTTACAATGGCTATTATCCACAAAACGGGTAATCACAAGTGTTGGAGAGGTTGTGGAGAAAAAGGAGCCCTCATTCACCATTCACTACTGGTGGGAATGTAAACTGGTACAGCCATTATGGAAAATAGTATGGCAGTTCCTAAAAATAAAGAGTAGAGTTACCATATAACCCAGGCAATTCCTTTTCTGGGTATCCACCAAAAAACCCTTGAAAAAATTTATTCGCAAAGACTTATGCACCCCTATATTTATTGTAGTATTATTCACAGTGGTCAAGACATGGAAACAACCCAAGTTTTATTCAATAGGAGATTGGATAAAGAAGATGTAGCACATGTATCCAATGGAATACTACTCAACCATAAAAAATATGGATGGTTGCCATTGGTGACAACATGGATGGTCCTTGAGAATACTATACTAAGAGAAGTAAGTCAGAAAGAAAAAGCTAAGAAGCACAGGATACTCATTTGTGGGATATAAAACTGAAACTCATAGACATGGACAATAGTACGGTACCAAGGGGGAGGGAGTGAAGAGCAGTAAATGGTAAAGGAGGCCAAATATATAGTGACAGAAGATGATTTGACTTTGAGTGGTGGGCATACAATGCAATATACAGATCATGTGTCATAGAACCATGCATTTCAATTCTATATGCTTATACTTTTTAATCCCAATAAATAAAAAAAAAGAAATATATGTAGTAAGAACTTCAAGAAATGTACACTTGAAGCCTATAAAATCTTATTAATCAATGTCACCCCAATAATTTAATAAAATATAACTAAATAAAATACTCTTGATTTATTACTTTATTCAATAATTTTTATGAAGCATTTACTATATGTTATTTGATAAGTGTGGCAGACTCCGGTTAGCAGAGTCCACCTGTCATGACTGAAGACAAGAATAAATGCACAGGCTACAGCAATCCTGTGGAGAAAAAGGGGATGGCATGGCCACTTTCTCAAGAGGAGAGCGCCCTGACCCTTGCCTAGACAGGCTTTTATTGTTCTTCTTGGATCTTACATCAAAGAAGGATTTATTATCTAGTACATAGAATATTATTGTCTACATTTTAGGTGCAATCAAGGAAATGAAAATAACAGATGCAGAAGGGTAAAGGCAGTGAGATGATTAGCTCTGTCTTTGGGAAAATTTATACAGACTTTGGAAACTACCTTGAAGATAGACAATACACATTTACTGTTTTAGACAGGGTGATGGAGTTTTAGCAAGAGCAAGACGTAACAGTCTGTATGCATCTTCTAGGACTGATTTCCATGGGAAACTCAGTTTGAAGGTCTGGCTCCTGCCCACCACCTCGCTTCTGTAGGTTTTCCATACAGAGCTGAGTCAAATTTGCCACACCAAAACAAACCAATCCCCTACAGATTAAAGTTGATTTACTGAAGATTTTTAAATATTTAATTAATTCCTCTCTTATGCTAAAATAATGCTTGGTGTTTATTTTTACAACATGACTTAGCATGTTTATTAGCAATTTATTAATTTTGAGTAAAGAATCCTCAGTTGTATATTTCACAATTTAATGTATAAGAAGCCATTGGAAAATAATATGTTAAATATTATTTTTGTCTGACAGTATGATTTTATTCGGTTTTACTGAGAAATAACTGGCATAAATCACTGAATAAGTTTAACGTATACAGCATGATGGTTTGCTTTATTATACTATGAGATGGGTGCCACAATATACTTGGTTTACATCCATCATCTCACAGAGATACAATAAAAAGTAAAGAAAAAAAAATTCTCTTCCTGATATCTCTTAAGATCTACTCTCTTTACAACTTTCATGTATATCACACAGCAGTGTTAACTGTGGTGATTATGTCATACCTTGCATTCCCAGTACTTATCTTATAGCTGCAAGTCTGTGCCTTTGACCACCTTCCTCCAATTCCCCATCTTCCCACAGTAGCTCTTACCCCTTCTTCTCGTAATCACAAACACAAATCTGATTTCTTTCTCTATGAGTTTGGTGTTTTTGTTTGTTTCTTAGATTCTATATATAAATGATATCATATAGTATTTGTGTTTATCTGACTTATTTCACTTGGCATAATGCCTCAAATTCCATTTATGTTGTGATGAGTGGTAGGATTTCCTCATTCTTATGGCTGAATAATGTTCTATTGTAAATATACAATATCTTCTTAATCCATTCACCCCTAGATGAGCACTTAGGGTATCCCAAATCTTGGCTATTGTTGATTAGGCTGCTGTAAACATGTGGGTGCAGGTATCTTTTCGAGTTACTGTTTTTGTTTCCTTTGGATATATTTCCAGCAGTGAAATTGCCGAATCATATCATAGTTCTATGTTTAATGTTTTGAGGAATCTATGTATACCACTTTCCATAGTGGCAGCACCAATTTACTACACCACCAACAATGCACAGGGGTTTCCTTTCCTTCACATTCATGCCAGCATTTGTTACTTCTTGTCTTCTTAATGATGGTCATACTGACGGGCATGAGCTAATATCACATTGCAGTTTCAATTTGCATTCCCCTCATGACTACTGATGTTGAGCTTTTCATGGACCTGCTGACTACTTGTATATCTTCTTTGCAAAAAAATGTCGATTCAGATCCTTTGTCCATTTTAAAACTTCAATTATTAGGGTGTTTTTTTATTTTGTTTGCTATTGAGTTATATGAGTTCTTTATATTTTGAATATTAACCCCTAATCATATATATGGTTTGCAAATATTTTTTCCATGCCATAGGTTGCCTTTTCACCTTGATGATTTTTTTTCTGTGCAGAAACTTTTTAGTTTAATGTAGTCCCACTTGTTAATTTTTAATTTTGTTACTTTAGGTGTGATTCCCAAAAAAATCATTATCAATACCTAGGTCAAGGAACATTTATTCCATGTTTTTTTCTTTTTTTAAATTTCTTCATTTCAGGTCTCATACTTAACTCTTTAATCCCCTGACAGTAGGATTTTTAAATTATTAGGCAGATTTAATGTTCACTGGGTAAAATATTTTACAAAAAATGTTTTAATAAAAATAGATTCATTATTTCAGTTTAGCAGATAACACTTTGTTTTGCTTAAAACTGTTAATTTAATTCAACTATAACTTAATCCTTAGCAAATGTTAATAAGTTATTATCAAGTTTTTAAAAATCACTTAAATGTTTAATATATTTTTATACTTTGGAATTAGTATTCTCCCAACTATATAGTGCACTACTTTTATAATGGGGATATATGGTATTTTTCTATGAAACCCTGGCACCAAACAGAGGGTTGGCTCTCAATAAATGTTAATTGAATAAGTCAAAAGTGTTATATATATAATTACTTCTTTTTCTGGAAAAAAATGACAAAAATATCATTATTTGGTAATGTAGATGACAATGGGTTAAATTCACCAAATTAAACTGTTTAACAGTGGGAAAGAAACTCTACTGAGACATATTTTACATAAACCAAATAACTTGGATGCCTTTGTATTTAATGCAGTGTAATCTTTCAGTATTATGAACACTAAAAATCTCAGTTACCTCATCTATTTTCTAGTTGTTCTTTGATCAGAAGTTGAGCATCCTCCCAGGTTGTAGCTACTGAACAAGGAGATAACTTGTTAGCCTTGTACAGAAACTATCTCAGTGGAGTTTGCTTTGAGAAGCCAATTTTTGGTAAGTTTGTCTATTCATAACAAAATAATTTTACACAGAATGAGACTTTTCTATTTCTTACATCTTTTACTTCAATCTAAACCAAGTTCAATGTCTTTTTTGTAAGAAAAATGGAGATTGGTTCACTACTCTTATCTTGGTCTTGTCCAGCAATTTTCAACCTTTTTCATCTCTTGGCACACAAAAACTAATTACTAAAATTCTGCGGCACACCAAAAGTGTTTGTTTGCCAATCTGACCAAAAAATAGGTATAATTTTGGTTCATTCACACTGAATAGCTTTTATTATGCTGACTATTGCAATTCTTTTTTTTTTTTCCAACAATTTAAGGCAAAAGAGTCAGTGCCCCTGACTAAATAGTCAGGAATTGCATGGTATAAAGGACACATGGATAAAAACTAGCGGTGGGTGGAAATGGAAGGAGGAGGGGAGGGCTGGGTGGGTGGGTGGGGATGGGTGTAAAAGATAGAAAATTGTACTGCAACAACAATTAAAATAAAATTTAAAAAAATTCTTGCAGCACACTGGTTGAAAATCACTGGTCTGGTCACTGGCAACCTCAATTTTAAGGATTCATAAGTCATTTCAACAAAGACCAGGCACAGGGTCATTGTTGTATAAGAAACCCAGACTCAGAGACTAAAGAATGTACCATAAAGGTTGTTCTTACAGAAACTGGCAAGCTGTCAGAAATTGAACTAAATCTATGTCTCTCAGAGCTCACATCTCTCCCATTTCTGCCTCTCTCTGTGTTTATTTGCTATACTTTCCTATTTCTGGCAGTGGAATGGCTTCTTCTGCTTACTTGCCATGCTTAAATGACTCAGTGCTAGCTACTGTAACCCCAAAGGAGTCACTTGGCTGGCATTCATTATTGGTTGACTATACTCTTTGTTCTTCAAGTTCTTACTGGAAAAAATCTGATTAACTTAGTTTAGCCTATGAATCCTTTATCTATCCATGGGGTTGTGTGTCTATTCCAATGTAAACAGCAATGTTCAGGGCTGTGAATTCATGTGATGCTCAGACAGCCAACTGGAAACTCTAGGTGGGGCGTACTCTGTAATGGCCCATCTGGTAAAATACATTATTAATTTAAAGAAAGCAGTTGCCCTTGTTCCCTCCATAACAGGGTGTGAGCCTATTCCTTTTCCTTTCTGTTTTTCTTCAATTTTTCTCCATTTGGAAACTTTCACGATAAGCTAGTTGAGCATAACATTTAAAGAGCTTTGAAACACTGTTCTCGCTTCTACTGTCCAGTTAGAGTGCTTCTTTACCTTCACTCATCTTTCTTCCTCCACTTTCAAATACTTGTAACCTACATAATGCCGGTGTAAAAATAAAGAAATAATTATAAAAAACATATTTTTAAATGTAATATTTCTAAAGACTTAGGTTATCTTAGGCTATCTCTTATGTGTGCTCTCATCGCCCAACGATAATGATGCTGCAAGTGAAGGGCGTATGGCGCAGCCGTCAACAGTGCAGGCTCTGCTGTTAGGCCATTTACTTTCGCGTCCTGTCTTCACCTCATTCAGGCATTATGATCTTGGACTGCACGTGTCATTCATGTAACTTTCTTAATACATGTACTGTATTACATATATTAGGCATGAAGTAGGTACTTAATAAATAATGGAAATAACTACTATTTCTAATTACTACTATGTTATTATTACAACTACTGCTACTACTATTAATGAATTATCTTTAAAGCTTATGAGTTTCTTAAAATTTGCAAATTAATAAAACATATTCAATTACATTTTTGTGTCCTTTCTATAAAGAATAATATATAAAATTTTAACATGAGCCTTATCAATAACTTTCTGTCAACTTAACCTTTATGTAATATTTATCCATCAGGCAAATTTTATCTGCTGAATTGATATTCACCCAAAAACTTTTGCTTGTCATAAGAATTGTCATTTTCAGGGCTGCATCATTGTATTTACCCTTTACATATTTCTTTCTCATGTTTTGGTCTATTCTTAATAGATAGTTTAATATAATCTAGATTAGTAAGGGAGGGGATTAAATTATCTACTTTTTACTTTCTTACAACCTTTATTTTTATTCAATTTATATTGTTTTAAATTATATAAAAAGAATAAAAATAATTGAATATATAGCATTCCATTGGAATAAAAACTGTGAAACCTTATGTCTATTTTGTAAGCACATTATAGACTGCTCAAACATAAATCAAACATGCATATCTATTATAAACGCAGAACAACCTTAATACACTGAGATAATTTGTACTGTGGCAACCCTTAATCTGTCTCAAATCTTGGTTTTATGTAAATGTTTACATCACAAGTAGAAACTGAGAGGAAGGTCCTTTTTAGATTGGTGTTAAATTTGAAGATACATGACAGCTCAATTGGTAGAAAAGAACATTCCCTGGTGCCTCCAATCTTATTTCCAAGAATGGCAGTCTTCACGAGTGCTCACTAAACTCTTTCCAGGAAGAGCTCTTGGAGCGTGGCAGCTGGTTTAGAGCTGTCATGACATTTAAATTCTTTAGATAGTCACCCTTGGAAGGAGGATTATGGAACAGATGTACAGGAAATCTTGTATTTATGTATGACAAGAGTAACTCACGTGGAGATAATAGAGATTAGACTTTTCTTTCATGTTTATAAAAGCCTAATGTTATTTAACTAAAACAATTATATGTTGCTCCAAATAGGTAAAGTAAAATTACATCAGTTATAAATATTTGAATCCAAATAGATGTTTTCTCAATCCCAGCTAAATTATCTTATTTTTCTCTCTCTTTTTCTATTTCTTCAGTCAATGAGAGTTTTGGTCAGACTGACCAAAAACCTCACAAAACCCAACTATATTTTTGTTGTCATTATTTCTATTTTCAGAGTAGAAATAATGGTTTTGTTGAAAGTGAGTGATTTTAGAAGTTAATTAATTGCTTTGATGACTCTGGTTCACTATAAATTTTATACTTTTGGTAGAAGTTGCTCTTTATAATAATTTAAAGATAGAAATACGTAAGGCCCCACCCCTTGCAACTTAATCAGGTGCACCAAAACAAAGAAATGTGGCCCAAATGGAAGAACACAGCAAAACCTCAGAACTAAGCAATGAGGACATTACCAACCTATCTGATGAGGAATTTAAAGCCCTGGCAATCAAAATGCTCACAGAACTGATTGAGCTTGGTTGAAAAATGAAAGAACAAATGAAAGATTCCTGA
>PVIA01019482.1:0-10444 GCA_004024845.1 Tonatia bakeri | reverse complement strand
GAACGAGAGTCCTTCTTAGAGAAGATAGAATCAGGCCCCTCATTTTCACATCTGTCTTCATCATGTACTCATCATCTTCTTGGCAGGTTTCTAAACCCTTCTGATTTAGAACCACAGGTCTGGTGAAGGATGCTCATCTATATGGGGGTGATGCTTACCTTATCAGAAGGGAGAGATGATGGAGAAATAAAACAAGGTTATAAATTTCTTAATATAGTGTCTGCTTTTAGTATATTCTCCACAAAAGTTACATACTTAATTTGTTATAACTTTGACATTGTAGTCAATTCTTTCATAAAATCTTTTGTCTTGTATATACTGATGAAACTTTCTGAAATCATATTAAAATACACACATACCATATTTTTCTCTTAGATCTCTTTAATCTAACTACCATATTATTTCTTCACAGAAAAGAGCTGATGGGAGTTTTCCTTAGTTTGAAGTAAGTATTTTTTAAAGGCATTTTACAGACATCTTTAATAAGATAAATGCCCTTTATGTCAGTTTCAATTAATTCTTCATTTAACTCTTTTCTTCAATCAAGAAAAAAATTAAAAATAATTTTCAAAATTTAAAAGGCAACAGAAGGAGTTAGATGCCATTTCCAGAAAAATAGCAACCTGTGACATATTTGCAATCTGAACCTGAGGTTAGTGCTTAACAGCAGTTGTTGGAATTGGAAATACCAGCGGCTTCCATTTCTGTAGTCACTTGAGAAAGTAAATACAAAGGACAGTCCACACAGGATCTAGGGCACTGAAGTGGCAATCAAACACTCAGGAGAAACAAATGGGAGAAAGTGACACTGTGAACTCAGGGAGGATACAGTTCATCTATCACATAACCAGCAAAGTTGCTATTTGTTCTTTTCCAACTTGTGAAAGAAGAAACTAATTCCTCTACCCTTTATGGAGAAGCAACTGAGGAGATTTTAAACACCCCATATATACCACATGGTTCAATACAACCTTACATCAAACAATTTTAAAAATGAATAAAGTAATTAGAACTAGAAATCTGATTAAAATAGCTTTTCTGATTAACTAAATATATGTGCAGTTTCAATCATTTTACTTATATACTAAGTACTGACTAATATTATATTCCATTGATTTAGATAGTCCTAGGAATTATTTATTATATTTTTTAGAAAATATGGGAGTGTTTAAAATGAATTCTAATTAAGTATTTGTTGCATTCATTGTTAGAATTACTTCTTATGTGTTAGTTTGAATTGTCTCATCCCACCTGTCTCTTGTTTTATCTGCTGCTTCTGTGACCACCAGCTCTGCATGGTCATTGACCACCTTCCTGCCAGCAAACCAACCTGGCAGAGCATCTCCTGAGGCCCCTGCCTCCTGCCCCACACTTCACACACCCTCACCCCTATGATAGAGCTGCTCTGCGGACCCTTGAGAAAGCTAAACAGTAGAATTCGGAAAGCTTGGTATTTACCTACACATCTCAAGAGTCATATGGAAACTGGAGGTGAGCCAGATTTAGCCCTACAGTTTGTGAATCTCTGCTCTCAGAATATGAAAAGTAGTTTTTTTCAAGTTTTTAAAATGTAGACTCTGAAAGGATGGCATGCTAAGATTTAATTAAAATACTTCAGATTATATTCCTGCAGATTAGAATTTAACTCCTAGGCTGGCATAGAACTGGTAAAATAGTAGAGCAATTTAACCAGAATCCATTCTGATTGGTTGGCTCTCCTGGGTAATTATTATTAAATATTTGGAATATCATTACTGATATTTTTAACTAGCATTATTGAGATATAACTCACATACCATAAATCTATCCATTTAAGATGTATTAATCAATAATTTTTGACATATTGGGTTGGCAAAAAGTCCGTTCAGTTTTTTCCATAAAATAAAAGAGACATTTCATTTTCACCAATAATACTGATTTGAATATTTTGAGTATGTTGGTTGTCTCCCGCCATTGGCTTCTAGTGGGTAGAGGCCAGAGGTGCTGCTAAACATCTTCCAATGCATAAGACAGTCCCACAGCAGAGTTATTTGGCTAAAATGTCAATAGTACCAAGAAATTTGACAAAAACATTTTTGACACATTCAATCAGTCACAGCACCTTCTCCATACACTGCACAAATCTTTTACATGTGTGTGTTTCAGTTGCATTTTTACCTTTCTTGAAATAATAAAGCATATTATTAAATATTTAGAAAAGTTTCATATTTTCTTTCATTTTGATATTAAAATGATTGCACAAAAATTCATCAATTTTTGTTGTTTTTTTAAATGAATGCTGATATGACAGTTGTCACAATATAATTTAACAAAATTATATCAAATGAAGTTAAAGACAACTAAGCACTACTAGAGCCATTGTATGGAAAAAACTAAACAAACTTTTTGGCTAATCCAATATGTTATTAATTTTTTTAAACTGTGGTAAAATAAATATCACAATCTTTGCCATTTTACCCATTTTACGTGTACAATTCTGTTGCGCTACCTTCACAGTACTGTGCAACCATTGATCTCCACTTTGAAAACATTTTCATCAACCCAAATAGAATCTCTATAACCATTTAGCAGTAACTCCTAAACCCTGGTAACTTCTACTTTACTTTCTGTCTCTGAATTTGCCTTTCTAGGTATTTTACATAAGTGGAATCATACAATATTCTTCATTTCTTATCTGGCTTATGTTTTCAAGGTTCATACACATTGTAGCATGTATCAGAACATCATTATTTTTATGACAAAATAATATTCCTTTATGTGTATACACAAACTTTTATTTACCTTTTTGTCTGTGATGGACACAGATTGTTTCCATATTTTGGCTTTTGTGAATAATGCTAAAATAAACCTTGGCATACAGGTATCTGTTCAAGTCCCTGCTTTCATTTTTTTTTTAATTATAGGCCATTCTAATTGGTATAAGTGGTGTCTCATTATAATTTTGATAACTCCTAATATGTTAAACCACAACAAAATAAACACAGTTGTTGAGTGCTTACTATATATGTGCCTAACTCTTATTATTTAATCCTGATAGCAGTTCAATGAGGTCAGTGATATAATGTGTACTTGATAGATTGATGCTGACTCTTTATCAAGTTATTTGCAAAGGCCCATAGAGCCAAAACTGGCATAAGTGAAATTTAAATTCAAGTCAACCTAAGAGTGCCCTCTGTGACAGGAGCTCACAATCAGAACACAGTGTCTTGGCTTACACTAATTTTGAGACTCAAGATATAGAAGAAACTTTCTAAAAGTCTATCATTTGTTAATTAATTATAATTAATTAATTTATATATCCAAACATATGTACCAATATATACATAAATCTATTTATATAAAAATTAATCCACATTATCTAATGACTGAACCTATTAAATAATCAATCCATGAAAGATAATAAATAAACAGAAAGATATGTCCCCTCCATGCTATCCTCTATCCTACACCCAAGATAATTACCTTTCATCATTCTTGTATTAGTTCTTCTGCTGGCTAACAGTAAAATTACAAATATTAAACTGATACATACGTTTCTTGATTGTACTGATTCTACCAAAGTTTCTATTGACCCACCACAGACTATTTTGTTGCTGTATTATTTTTTTAGAAGGTTTTATTGATTTCTTGTTAGAGGGTAGGGAAAAGCAGGAGAAAGTGAGGGACAGAAACATCGATGTGTGGAAGAAACATCGATCGGCTGGCTGCCTTGGGCATGTGCCCTAACTGGGGGCTAAACCCCCAGTGCAGGCCTGTGCCCTGACCTGGAATCAAGCCTGTGACCTTTTGCTTTGTGGGACAACACCCAGCAAACTGAGACACACCAGCCAGGCCTTGTGGCTATTATTAATTCTTCTATTATGTACATTTACAGCTATAAGTAATATAGTTAACTCTTCTTGTATGGTATGTGAATTGAGTCTTCATTCAAAATGAGAGTATTGGTGTTTTTATTCTCAACCTAATCCCAATTTTACATTGTTTTCACATCACCAGATTATGCAATTATAACTCCTCCTTTTTTTGTTTGTAGGTCAATCCTAAAAAACAATAATAACAGAAGTCAAACATGATTATATAACTATTAAACTGAAAATCAGGTAGGATTATTAGAACTATATTAAAAACGCAATTCAGTCTCTAAATCTATGACATTTTAAGGAAAAATAATTATATATTGGGTCAAATATTTTTCTGTTACATCTACTCAAAAATCACACCAAGGTTAATTCCACTTCATATTTAGATAGATTTTAGAGTACAAGTTAAAACTTATTAAAATTTTTTATCTTGGATTTTTGAATTTTCTACATAAAAACAAAATTTTTATTTTTAATATCAGTTATATTATCATTCAGCTTTTTAAATTATACTTTTTATTAAAATATAAAATATAAGCTGATTTTTCTAGGCCTTTTGAACAGCTCTTAGTTTAGGAATTCTTTCATTGCATCCCTGTTTTAATATGATTTTCTAATGCATGAGGCCTGTCCAGAAGGGTCTAACCATTGTTAATATAACAAGAATAGTTTGACATCAGTGTAACTTGGCAGACAAGGAGAGTGGACTAGAATGCGCATGCGTGAACAATGACTCTGCATCAGATTTTGTGTTAAGCTTGAACATTCTTCCAGGGAAACTATTCTGATGATTTAGAAGGCTACAGCTACAGATGACTGGTGATGGGCAGCTTCATCACAACGCTCTCTCTCATGCATCATGTCTTGTACAGGGTGTTTTGGTGAAACACCAAATCACCCAGATGACTCAGCCCCCCTACAGCCCAGATTTGGTGCTCTGAGACTCTGGCTTTTCCCAGAACTAAAATCACCTTTGAAAGGAGAGAGGTTTCAGACCATCAATGAGATTCATGAAATACAACAGGGCAGCTGATGGTGACTGGGAGAGCTGTGTGAAGTACCAAGGTGCCTACTTTGAAGGGTGACAACTTTGAAGGGTGTATTTTATATCTTGAATCACTACAATGATTCTTATAACTCTTATCTTCAATAAATGCCTCTATTTTTCATATTACATAGCTGGATACCTTCTGGACAGATCTCATAGTTTATCTTCTTTCTGATAGATTTCTTCTGATTTAGTGCTTCCTAAAATATTTCTGAGACTTTACAAATATGCAGATATCTTTATTTTGTTCCCATATATTATGAATACCTTGATTTGACAGAGAAGTCTTCATTCAAAGTTAGTCTCACTCAGGCCTTGGAAAGCAGTGTGTCCATCACTTGTTGTTGATGAGAAATAGGATCTGCATTTGGTTGTAAGTAACCTGAGTTTTTACTTAAGATTGTGTAATAAATTTTTAAAGTACTGTATTCTATTGATGATACATTTGAAGGTTTATTGTTAATATTATTAACATTATTAAATTTGTTTGAAAACATGTGTTTTTTAATGTGAAAATATACATCCTGGCACAACTCTGGGAATATTTTTATGTTCTTGAAATTTTACAGGAAATGGCCAGCACCTAGCAAGCTATACTCATAAAGGCAGGATCTTCAAAGAAGTAAACCAGATAGAGGACCAGCAAAAAGAAAAAAAAAGACTTCATTGACTATCAAAAAGTGCAATATATTAACATCTGAAAAAGAGATTACAAGTTTCAATCCTGATAGAGCCAAAATTGCCCAAGGATGCCCCAAAGTGTGTTAAAAATGAATCTGGAAGATGTGGAGAAAGAAAAAGCCTAGGATAGTTATTGGCCTAACAGACTGTCAAGAACAAAGGAGATACTCATGAATATGGTAATATATGGGTCACTATATCCTTAATTTAGAAAAAAAAGACAAAGTAAAACCCAGACGTTAGGACTGGCATGCAGAGGGAAGGCCAAGGCTCAGAAACGAAGTGAGAAGCAGTACAGAAGCCCCGAAATAGACAAGCCTGTTACTGTTGGATGAAATGCCTTGCTGCCTGGTTCTTAAATATGAGGTTTATCTACTTTAGTATCTTCTGCTTCAGGCCCATAACTGAGTAACTGAAATGAGGCTTAGCCTACAAATCTGGATAAAACAGAACTAATGGGAGCAGAACATGGGGAAAGATGACCCCAAGGCCACTCAAAAGCACAAAGGGTATACATTGAAAATGTTAGTTGTCTAGGGTCAGTGTTAATAGAGCTCAAATGTCCAAGGCTGGACCTTTGTTTATCTTGTGATAATTAGTGCTTTTTCTGTTATGAGTTACCTCTTTAGCTCAGACATTCAGGAAAAAGAAACTGAGTATTATGTGTTCAGAAGTATCATTTCCTCACACCATTATTTCTGTTCCTTTTTTTCCCAATGACGAGAAAGATGAGTGATATTTAGAGATGCCATGAGTGATTTTCATAACCTTTGGGATACGCAGCCTCAAGAAATCCTGTCGACCTTTGCATACTTAGTTAAGATTACTGCACGTGGTGGATTTCCATTTCTGAGTGTCAGAACTAACAGTCTAACAATAGTGGCTCTATTGCTTGTTGATTTACGGTTCAGGGTTTCCTGTGCGGCCGCTCTGAGCCTCTGTCTCCTCATCAGTAGTACCGTGATAGCAGCAAACAAGTTGAAGAGTTGTGACTAACAAAGGACATGCTCTATACTTACTATTGGTCTTTTATTTTACTTTGCAAAGGCCCTGCCACTTACTATAACTGATCACAGCTTTTCCATTTAACTTTGGGTAAGTCATTAAATCTACAATCTCTCTGGATTTGGTGATGCTCTGTATTCTTTGTGGCGTGTGTGCATGTTTTCTGTTTAAGCAGGGCTAAGTTAACTGAATTGAACTCAAATTCTAAACTCTTTTTCTCTATGGTAGGCGGGAGCTAAAATATCTCTTCAGTTCTGCCAAACTTAGCCATGTTTTCTGGAGTCTGGCCCATCCATGTGTACTGCACAGATAACCAGATTACTGGACGGAGTTTAAGGTTTCTTTTGGCAAGTGCTATGGTCACAGTGAACACTATACTCTTATTTCTCAACTGGTTAGCCAGACTGCAAGGCAACAGTTGGGATCTGCACCCAGATGAAAAGTCATAAAATAGGAAAACTTTCCCTATGTTCTCAGACAAAAAGCCATAAAAAAACAAAAATCCAGTTGTTGCCCCCCTTCTGAAATTTGCCTGCATTTGGCTACTCTCTAGTGCCTATAAATAAGTAAAAGTATATATATATATATATATTTTTTAATTCTTGTGGTCAAGATCATTGGTTTAATAAGAAATAGTCTGACATTACTGGAAATGGCATTCAAGATTCATTTCTAAAGCAAAAATCTAAAATTTTATTAAAATTATTAGCATTAAAAAAATAACTACCCAGCTGGTGTGGCTCCAGTTGGTTGGAGCACCATCCCATACAAAAAAATGGTGTGGGTTCGATTCTAGTCAGGGCCTATGCCTAGGTGTGGGTTCAGCCACTGACTGGCTAGCGGGGAGGCAACCAGTGGATGTTTCTCTCTCTCTCTCTCCTTTCCTCTGCCTTTGAAATCAATACGTATTTTTTAAAGACATAACAAATATGCATAAATAATCACTCTAAAGTATTTGGAGACAATAATATTCACTTTTTCTCCACCATTTTGTTAAAATAGATTCATAATAAAAGTAAGTGAGCCCTGGCCAGGCTCACTAGTTGTTTGGGTATCACCTGCAAAATGAAAGGTTGCCGGTTCGATTCCTGGTCAGGGCACATAACTGGTTGCAGTTTTGGTCCCCAGATGGGACACACATGAAAGGCAACTATGTTTCTCTCTCTGATGTTTCTCTCTCACATCAGTATTTCTCTCCCTCCATTCCTCTCTCTTTAAAAATGCATAAATATTTTGTTTACTTTGCTGTGCAAAAACTTTTTAGGTTCAGGTAGTCCCATTTGTTTATTTTTTCTTTGTTGCCCTTTCCTGGGGAGATATGTCAGATAAAATATTGCTATAAGCAATGTCTGAGATTTTACTGTCTATGTTTTCTTCAAGGATATTTTATGATTTGGGATATTAAATTTAAGTTTTTAATCCATTTTGAATTATTTTTATGTGTAGTATAAGAAGTTGATCTAGTTTCATTTTTCTGCACATATTTGTCCCACTTTCCCAACACCATTTATTGACTAAACTATCTTTAGCCCATTTTATGTGCTTGCTTCCTCTATCAAATATTAATTGACTATAAAAGTATGGTTTATTTCTGGACTCTCTATTCTGTTACATTGATCTATGTGCCTGATTTTATGCCAATACCATGATATTTTGATTAGTATGGCTTTATAGTATAATTTGATATTAGGTAGTGTGATTCCTCCAACTTTATTCTTTTTCTCAGGATTGCTGTTGTTATGTGGGGCCTTATGTGGTTCCATATGAATTTTGGAAATATTTGGTCTAGTTTTGTGAAATACGACATTAGAATCTTGACCAGAGTTGCACGGACTCCATACATTGCTTTGAGTAGCTTGGACATTTTAATGATGTTAATCCTCCCTATCTGTAAACACAGTATGTACTTCCACTGATTTGTACCTTCTTTAATTTCTTTCTTCAGTGTCTTATAATTTTTGAGTATAGGTTTGGTTTGATTTATTCCTAAGTATATTATTCTTTTTGAAGTAATTGTGAGTGGAATTGTTTTTTAAATTTCCCTTTGTGTTACTTCACTAATGGCATAAAAATGCAACTGATTTCTATGGGAGAACATATCTGCTCATACATCTGATAAGGGGTTAATATACAAAATTTAGAAAGAACTTAGAGAACTCAACACCTAAAAAAAAAGAAAACAAAATTCCAAGTTAAAAATGGACAAAGGACCTGAATAGACACTTCTTCAAAAAGGACATGCAGATGGCCAATACATATGAAAAGGTGCTCAACATTGCTAATAATCAGAGAAATGTGAATTAAAACCACAATGAGATATCTCCTCACACCTCTCAGAATGGCTATCATCAATCAATTAACAAACAAGTGCTGGTGAGGCTGTGGAGAAAGGGGAACACTTTTGCACTCTTGGTGGAAATGTAGATTGGTACAACCACTGTGGAAAGCACTATGGTGTTACCTCAAAAAATCAAAATGTAAAAATCAAAATCAAAAAATCAATGTTACCTTTGGAAACAGTGATACTACTTTGGGAAATATACCTGGAGAAACCCAAAACATTAATTCAAAAGAACATAAGTGCCCCTATGTTCATTGTGGTGTTATTTCCAATCACCAAGATATGGGAGCAGCCCAAAATTTACTTTTATCATCAGTAAATGAATGGATAAAACAACTATGGGACATTTATACAATGGAATACTCAGCCATAAAAAGAAAGAAAAATTTACCCTTTGTGACAGTATGGATATACCCGGAGAGTATTATGCTAAGTGAAATAAGCCAGTCAGAGAAAGACAAATACCATATAATTTCACTCATTTATGGAATCTAACAGCAAATACACAATAGCCTGTATCTAGCAAGTGTGGAATTTGTATGCTAATGTTCATTACCTATCTCATCTTCATAATTCTTTAGTGTGGAAATGAAGCCTGTGACAAAAAGACACAGGCTGAGCAAACATGTAAAAAATTGAGAGGTAACATGATCTTAAACTCACTGAAATGGATTAAAAATATTTTTCATACATATTAGAAAAATTATAAAATTTAAAGTAGAAATAAAATAGGGTTATTTATCTTATCAGTACAACATATGTCTTTCATATTAGGAGAGACCTTGTTATAAAAGGTTATTTCTAGAAGGTCATGTAAATGATGTCACAAAAGGACCACTAGGCAAAAAAGATATCAGAAACTGAGAATTAAGGTCCCCATGGGTTACAAGTATTGAAGCTTTAATTTGGCTAAGTGGCATTTGACTAGGTCTTGGGTTTACACTTCTTCCTACTTTATTTCTTCCTCAAATCCCATTTTAAGTTTACTTACTTTTTTGGTTTTAAAAGACTTTGACTTCTGGCCAATATGGAGCCATTGATAGATACACTTCGCCTCATTGCACAACCAAAAGAAGGACAACAACAAACTTAAAAACAAAAAACAGAACTGGCAGAAAATCAAACTGTATGGAAGTCCAACAACCAAGTAGTTAAAGAAGAAACATTCACCCAGACTCATAGGAGGGGCAGACATGGGCAGCTGGAGGGCAAAGGACTCACAACAAGGTGTTACCTGGTGGACCAGGTAAGGCAGTGATTGGTGGACTGGGAAGTCCCACATTTGGGTGAAGATAAACTGGGAGGAACAGTTGGGGAGTGAAACAGACCACACAACCCAGGGTTCTAGCATGGGGAAATAAAGCCTCAGAACCCTTGGCTATAAAAACCTGTGGGAGTGGCAGCAGTGGTGAGAAAACCACCCACTCCCACAGGAGAGTTCATTGGAGAGACCCACAAGGTCCTAGAATGTACACAAACCTACTCACCCAGGAATCAGAACCAGAAGGG
>PVIA01019481.1:0-10434 GCA_004024845.1 Tonatia bakeri | reverse complement strand
AGTGAAATAAGCCAGGCAGTGAAAGACAAATACCACATGATCTCACCTTTAACAGGAACCTAAACAACAAAACAAAGAAACAAGGAAAATATAGTCAAACACACTGCATTAGAGGAGAGGCAGAAAGTGACCAGAGGAGAGAGAAGAGGGAATTTCAGGGGGAAAGGGGAAGGGTTTACAGGAACAAAGTTAAAAGACACATGGATAATAGTAGGGGGAGGGTGGTAATAGGAGGGAAGTTGGGAGGGCTTGATTGGGAGTAAAGGGGAGGAAAGTGTACTTGAATAATGATTAAAATAAAATAAAAAAACAAACAAACAAAAAACAAACAAACAACTCAACTTTCATTATTTTATTGTATACTCAGGATTAAGAACTACTGGCCTAGACTATAGTCTAATGATTTGGACTGCCCCTGCCATAGTTCCTCCTCTAGTTTATCTTTCCCTTGAACTCTGTAGAAATATTTGATCATGTGAAGTCAAATCTTTCCGTGGTTTCTACTGCCTGCGGGATTGGGCTTATAAACTCTCATACTGTTCCTGATCTGCCTCTAAATCTGCACCCCAACGCATGACCCACATCTCCCCTATACTCTCTATTCATATTTAGCTACTTTCCAGAGTAAACATATTTTATCAAAAACATGTTATTCCTTATACCTGAATTGCCTTTCTCCATTCCTGCATTTGAAAAATTATTTCTAATATTTTAAGACCCAGTCACTTCCCTGGATGCTCTGTTGTGCCCTTATGAATAGAGGCAGGAGCACCTTTGAGAGTATTCTATGAATAAATGTGCTCTGTCTTGTTACTATTGTTATTGCTCCAAAAGGACATGGATAACCATCTAGCCCAAGAAGAACACAGGACCTATATTAAGTTCATCTTCAAGACAGGGGTACTAATAATACCTGTAATGCTTTTTCCTTTGTGCCGTTTTGAAACTGAAATAATAGTGTATGTGAAAGAGCTTTAAAATTCAGGATAGTATACATAAAGATCAATGGCTGGTAGTGAGAGGCAAATGTTTCACATGCCTTATTGGAAAAAATATAAAGAAAACATATCTAGCTTTATCTTGTTCCCAGGAAATTTATTAATTTAAGCATTAGTGTATAATAACTCACTTTTTAAGGAGAATTTGAATATTACCATGCAGTTGTCTTTATAGTTGTTTTCTTTGCAGTACAACTCTTTTAAAATAAAATCATACCTGGAATCCCAAATAGATGACATAAATGAAAGAGTCATATTGTGGATGAAGCACACACGGTGAGTCTCATAGCAGAGTCATTAATAAAGTGATTACCCTTCTGTTAAGTGAAGAGGTTTAGGCAGCTTTCCATAATTTTTTCAACTGGAACATTGAGTAACTTTGTCTGAATACGCCAACCAATGTGACATTAGAAGTAACTTTATATTAAAGTTTAGGACAGCTGTTCTATACAGAGTTTGATGCCTACAAATAACCACCACTGCCATCACGCCACTGAGCTTCCTGGATGACTCTCCTTGCTAATGCTCAATGCTGTGCCATTGGCTGGGCTCTGCACAACAGGCTACCCTCAGGGGCTCACCAGCTCTCCTGTCCCCACCTTCTAGAACCTGGGCATTACTGATTTTGAGAAGAAAGTGCATAGCTTTCTCTGTGATATTATAACTCATTTTACTACAGTTTAAAAAGGCAAAGAGGCATTTGTGTATTTCAAATGTGAAGATGGAAAGTAAAGTATTTGTCCACATAAATTGTACTAGAAAACAAAAGGTTTTATTTGCAATGTACACAACTTCATAAAAAAAAAAGTGCTATTTAGAATCTAACATAGGCTAAGTTAAACACTGAAAAATAATGGCAATGTACCTGTTTTAAAATAATTCAAACATAATTAAATGAACTAATTTTGATAAAATGTTAAGATGATAGTTTGTAAATAGAAAAGTTAATGTAATTTAAACACATTTTAGTAAACATGTAGTTATATTTTGTCAAGAGTAAATGTCAGCTTTACTTAGAATATTTAAGTACAAAAACAAAAAATTATATACTTATGACTTAAGATAAGTTAACTGTTCTGAGAATACTACTAAGGCACTGAATTCAATTATCCTTTTTGATACGAATTATCTAAATTTTTATATCTTTGTATTCAGATGTTCATAGCTATTTTTTTAAGCAAAATTTTTAGTAAGATAATTCAATCTTATTATTTTTCCCCTGGAAGACTGAGTTCTAAGCAACAATATATAACACATCCCCCAAAACACACTGGCATAACACCCAGGTTCAAAAGTACTTATCACTAGAAAAAGGGTTCATATACTTGGATGCTTTTACTTTTAAACATATTTTTTTCACCACAAAAATACATCAATCACAAGAAGGCATACTGAAGCACAGAAGACTATCATGTTATATAAAATTTGATACAAAATGTTAGGATCATGTTACCAACTAGATAATTCTATCAAAAATTAAAAGTTCTATAAAACTATTAAGAGGTTAGACTTTCAGGTATATAATACACTTTAAAACATATTCCCCAAATTTACCTTTAGTATGTATAAGAAAAAGGTTCATCTTGGAACATGAATGCAATCAGACAGCCATAATAACATGGAGGAGTTCAGTATTTTCAATAGTACTAACACTGCTCTGTGGTAGTATGCTCTGCAAAGTGACCACAAATCGGTAGCAGGGGCCTAAATTTATCACAAATTAGCAACTTAAAAACTTCTAACAGTGAATATGTAAGTTCTATCATCCACTCTGACTTATATATTGACCTTATACTTAAAAGTATTTTTCCATAAACGGCAGTAACTCTGGCCACTTGCCAGATAGAGCAAATAAAATAAGCAAGAAAAATCACAGCATACTTCTAACATTTTAATAACTTTGCTTGTGAAGACCTTCTGTGATCTGGAACATTTGTTTTACATAAAATTGGAGCTGGAAAGAGAAAAAAAAACATTTGATTGGCACAATATAAAACCATATACAAAATAAAAATTACTAGAATCATTAGTTTTACAAGCTTTTCCACAAAGAGCAAATATACATCTAATTAATATTCTGTAGAATACCTAACTATGGAACTTTGGAAAGAAAGGGAAACCCTCCTCCACCAAACTCTATTTTCTTGAGGATGAATTCTGGGCTCTCAAAAAGCTATGGGCTTGGCCCTGACTTTGTCAGCAACAGCTCATACCAATGGTTCTCAAGTGGAGCAGGATGATTAATTTCCACAAGGTAAGTGTAAATTGTCTTTCATATATAAAATAAATATAGGGGAATCCAATTTTATTAACACTGGGTTAAGATAAAAAGAAGGTAATAGGTCCCAAAGCTTTGTAATACAAAGCATAACGAAAAGCAATAATAAATTACATTTATTGTTTTATCTTTTTAAATTCAATATTTGAATAAATGTCATATTATTCTCTTGACAAATAATGGATGCCCACTATGTACCATGCACTGTTCTAGGCTCTGGGAGTGGATACATCCATGAAGAAAACTCAGAATCCATGCCTTGTGGAGCTTATATTAAAATACCACTTATGAGAATTCCTCTATCTTCCATCAAAATCTATAAAATCCACAGGTCAATGAAATACACTAAAACCCTGTGGATTTACTTAACCATAGTTCAAAATTGGTAAGCTACCATGGACCAACCAAATGTTTTCCTAACTATTACGAAACTGAGTTACAATATTCTGAAAATGCTAGGTTAGAAGTACCATACTTTTGTCATGTATAATGTGCTCTCATGTATAATGCATGCCCACGTTTTTGACCAAAACTTTCAGGAAAAAAAATCTTTCGTTTTAGTTTTTTAATTCAACTATTTATTTATTTATATTTAGATACTGGGTTTATTTTTGTATTATAAAGGAATTTTAGCATTTTTAAAATATATTATGGCACAAGAAATTTTATGTAACAAGTAATTACAAAACTAGAGCTACACTTTTAAGGCATACGCATAAATAAAATAATTGAAAACATTTACCTGGATATGGAATTAGTACCACCCATGTAAAATGCACATCCTTATTTTTCCCTAAAAATTTTGGCAAAAAACTGTGCATTATACATGGCAAAATATTGTAAGCTGGGTGATAAAATTAAACCAGAAGTGTTGCTCTGTGAGGAACATAAGGAGGACTTGATGCTGCTAGAGCAGAGATAGTTGGAGTAAAGCAAGGCAAAAGCCCACAAAGAAACATTCCCAACATGACAAGTCAATGATGAATTATGAGAATAGTCAGATAGGCAAACTGACGGGGACATTTTAAATGGGAGAAATAAAATAGACACAAAGTACAAAAGAGGAAAAAAACCTTATTTTCTAAAACTTTGGTTAAGTTCGATTGTAACACATACCCCAAACCTATAAGCCTTGAGAATATCATCCAAATGCTACTCATGGCCGCCCCATTGTACTGGTACCCTCTCTACCTTCCTCTGCATCTTTACGTCCACCATTGGTTTCACAAGCTCTGACATCAAAGCACAGGAGTTCGAATCGATACCCTGGTTCCCTTATTAAAATAAAAATTCTCAAAAAATCATTATCAGTAGAATTTGTTAAAAAAAAGTGAACCTAAGAATTAGCTTTTTAAAAATCAAGTATTGTTTTACACCTGATTCCACAAGAAAGTATACAGCTTCCAATTAGACATAAAATTCAATGTAACTAATGGTAGGTCAATAGATATTAGATGTGTGTTACAGCCATAGGCTTGGCTATGAAATTAAGAGCAGCTGACTTTTTCCCTATGTAACTGACCCTTTTTACATTTGATGTATTTTTATATAGTTCATTCATGTATTCATTTTGCCAAATATTAAATGAACACCTAATGTGTGCCAGGTGCTGTTCTAGATGCAGGGAAGGAGCAGTGAACAAGGACAAGGTCTCTGCTCTCAAGGAGCTGACATTTAGCCACAGAAGGCAGACAAGAAATAGGAAATAGTGAGAAACACTATAAAGATCAAACAGGGCAACAAGACAGGAAGTGAAAGGGACGAGGCTACCAGATATGGGTGGTTGGAGATGGCCTACTTTTTACGGTCTTTGTCCTTCTTTAAGCTGCTGCCCATCGCCATAAAGGTCTGGTTCTGGTATATCTCAGAGGTCGCTTTCTTTTTAGAGAAAGAGATTATTTCTTCTTCTAAAAGTCTTCTCTTTTCTTCAAGTTTCATTCTTTCTTCTTGGTGGACTCTTGTGAGGTGATCAAATTTGGCCTGTAACTGTGAAACAAAGGTACAATTCTCACTACTGACAGAGAATGACAGCAGAAGCACAGGAATGCTCTCCCGCTCTGAAACACACTGCTCAAGTGACATATACAATAACAATAACCTACGCCATCTTCCTGAAGCTTCAGGGAAAAATTTACATATGAGACTGATTTAGAAACTTTAATTTTAAATTAGTTCCTGTGCAAAAAATGCATGAACACAATATAACAACAACAAAAAAACCCCACAGCCTCATGAACAAACCTCAGTTTTTAAAACACTTGACCTTCTATTGAAGTTTTTATTTTCTTGTTCTACAGTTTCTCCACAAAGCCTCTTCAAATAAACTTGTAGTTTATTCAAACTACAAGTCTTCAAATAAACTCTTCAAATAAAAATACTCACTGTAGAATTTACCCCATAATGGAAAAAAAAGACTGTGTCTAACAGAAATAAAGTTAAAAATAATAAATTTATGCTGAATACACTTAATGAAGTCATTACAATGAGTTTTACAAAAGTTTATAACATTATAACACAAGATTTCTATGGTTTAATTGTTGATCTAGAAGAAAATCTAGGGAATTCAATGGACTCTATATGAATTAGCTGTGTGCCATAAATAAGCATTCTAAATAAAAATCAAAAAACATTTTTTTTCTCTAATCTTCTAGTCTGGTTAAAAAAACTTTAAATTAGTATCTTTAGTTCTAGGTAGCAACCTAATATTCATACAAAACTAAAACTTGGTTTCTAGAAAAGATGGCATATAACAATTGAAGAAACATTTTACTAAAAATCAGAGGCTGACAGAAGGACTTGGAGAGAGCTAAACTCCATTTTAATAAAAACTAAATGTTCCAAATATAGAACATGTGTCTGCAAGCCAGTAAACCCCCTGATAGAAGTATCTAAATAGAGACTGAATAAGGTTGAAGCAGATTAAGTGAGGTCAAAAGATAAATTTAAGAGTATTTGTTTTATAACAATATTGGCAAAAATATTTTAAATATCAAGGCCCCCTAATACAGAATTAAATAATGTTTTGGGTTACCAAAATTATCTTTTTATTAATGATTGCAAGTACCTTACTGACATAACTAGCTTAATGTTAGCAGCCAAATATTGGGAGACCACCTGTCCTGGTTTACCCTGAAGAGACCTGGTTTACACCTACCTATTGTTCTAGTGTAATTATTAATAAGCCCTCTTTCCCTCTAAAATCATTCTAATTAAGGCAATACATTATACTGTCTTCCTTAGTCCTTTAGTAGATGACTCTGGTCTCATGGAGTGATGATTATTGACTAGGTGCCCTTTTTCAGATGACGGACACTGACTCTAAAGTATCAATAATATTGGCTTCAAAGCATGAAACTCGTCATTAGGTATTTTGTAACATCAATGAAACCAGCCAGTAATCTACCCACCCTAAAGCTATATAATTAAAAGTTTAGAACTCTTTTGACATGGTTGGCTATTGATAACTTAGTTTTAAATTAACTTGTTAGTTTAATATATACTCTTAATGAAAAATAGCACTTGAGTCACAAAAATAAAACTCTACAAAGGACCTGACAAATAGTTTTTCTCTTTTTTTCAATCATTTGGTCATCCTGACTTTTTGATTTCCTTTTAAATAATATACAGGTACATGAAATATTCTTATGTGACATTTTAAAAATTAAAACTCATCTATGAATCACTTCTCTAACTTCTCTTTCATTAGAGAAACTAAGAATCATGATGTATGAGAAAGAAGCTCTTGAAAGAATTTTACTCCAATACCATTTTAAAGATAGAATATCAGCATCTTTATTTCCTACTCATTACAACTCCTTCCTCAATATCTGTATTTAAAAACAACTACAAACTAGGGACTAGTTTAAAAGAGACTAAAGAAAAAGAAAACCCAAATGCAATAAGAGACGTGATTTAATTCTGGTTCAAAAACAAAAATAAAAAATTAACATACAAAAAGAAACAATAATAGACAATCTTGGGACAACTGGGAAATTTTAATATGGACTGGAAATTAGGTGAGATTATGGAATTCCTACTAATTTTCTAAGGCATGATACTGTTATTATGGTTATGAAGAAAAATACACCTAAGCTTCAGAGATGTACACTGATATGCCCAGAGATGAAGTGCCATGATGTCTGCAACCAGCTTTGGATGACCAAGGAAAATTACACATTTATGTACCCACACAGATACACACATACACACTAAAATAAAGATGACAAAATCTGAGAAGATGGCGGCCTTGTAGGAGGAATCAGGATCCCCTGCTCCAGTGCACAGGGGAGAATTTGGCCGATCTGAGGAGAAACAGAGCAGGAGACCACCGATACTGCAACATTTATGAAAACAGGACATCAAAAGTTATCCAAACATTGAATAAATGGACGGTAAGAGGGCTGCTTCGGGATAATAAGAGCCCTGTGATAGGAGCGGACAGCAGGCCAGCACTCCTGGGTCTGTCTCCGGGCACGCAGGAGAGCGGAGTTGCCGCTCCCTCCCCAGACAGCAAGGATTGAGAAGCAGTTATGGGCACCAACAAACTTACCGGAGAAGAGTGAGTACCCCAGTCTGCCGGACCAAGGGAGGCCTTGATGGGGGGTGGAGGCCTTGCCTCCGGAGCCTGCGCCCCCAACCTGGTGAATGTGTGGTTTGGGGGAAGACTGAGACCCCACGGCTGTGAACAAGGGAAGGGCTTCTGGAGCGGGGGGGATTTTCCAACGGGCGCCCGCCCACCCGCCCGACGGGATACCTGACTCTCAAATGGTGAACCCGGAAAAGACACAGCGCTTTGCGGGTTCCTGGGGCCCACAGCGGGGGCAAAGGGAAGTGCGTGACCCCTCCCAAACCCCGGAGGGTGCATCATGAAACCGGAGGAGAGATGAGTGCTTCCCGCAAACGTAGAGCCCACCGAAGGGAAATATGCGACTCCTCCCAGTCCCGGTCCTTGCACCGTGAACCTGGATGAGACATGGGTGCATCGCTGAATGTAGAGCCTGTGGTGGCGAAGTTGGGGGAGGGACACAATCCCTTGCCATCTTTGGAGCTTACACCCTCAGCCCAGACAGAGAAAGCAATCATTTCTGGGAAAAGCGGCTGGCAAGCCCTGAGTCTGACTGAGTTCTGTCTTAGAAGGGTGAAAGGCATTCTAACCGTGCCTCAGCCTGCTAGGGCTGGCAGGAGCAGAAAGACTGGTTTGGCCAGTTAGAAACCAACAAGAGGTTTTTTTTTGTTTTTCGTTTGTTTGTTTTTTTTCTTTTTCTCTGAGTGTATCTGCTTTCTTCTTCTTTTTTTCTATCTTTCTTTTATTCTTTTTTTCCCCTTATCCTGTTGTTGTTGTTTGATTCTTTGATTTTATCTTTTGTTTATTAAGCAAGTTTTTATTTTTTTAACTCTTTATTATTTTTATACCTCTCAATTCCTTATGATTCTCTTCCATCCATCCTAGTGCTATTACTTCCACTCCAAATCTATCTCTCCTGCAATCCATCTTCTGTTCTTTTTTGGTGTTGTTGTTTGTTTGTTCTTGGGGGGTTTTTTGCTTGCAAATTACTGCAAATTTATATTATCTTTTTCTCTCTTTTCTGACATTTTTATTTCAATGGTATTTTTCTTTCTTTCTGCATAATCTTCTTTGCTTGGCTGGTTATACTGTTGTTTGATAGGTTCCCCCTATTATCTCATTCACAGTGTGTTGATAATTTACTGTCCCTAACTTGGGTTCCATTGGTACACCACTCAAGATTTTATGCTCCTTATTCTTGTTGTCTAGATCTCATGGAATCTGCCACAAAACTGTTGCTTCAATATTACTGTAAATAAGACTTATTCCATACACTTGTAAATACAACTTAACTCCCCTCCCAGATCTTGGCTCACTTCGCAATTTCCTAAACGCTATTAAGGTAGGGGTTATCTCTATTCTTTTATACAGTACTCCCATTTACTATTCTTTATTCCCACCTTACACCAGAATCTGACCTCTCGAAGCCGGACAGCTTTATAGATCTAACTAACAACACTTTTCTCCAAACTAAGAGTCTTATCTTCTTTCCATACTTTCTAAAACGAGGATAGTGGGGTGGAAGATCATGGTTTACACTATACATACCCAAAGGATCTACCATCTTTTCTCTGCTAGCTGCTACTGTAAATATAATAGAACACTGGCTAGCTTTCTTACCCATTTTGCCTTACGCCTCCAACCGATCATAAAAAAGAGTAGGGGGAAGCTGTGAACACCAGGATACCCAAAGGAGTCTACACCACTTAATCTCACAGGTATTCTATCACAGAAGATCACACCATAAACACAGGAACCAGAACAGATCAAGTTAAGAAACAGAGGTTAACAAGAAGAGGCTCAGGAACAATGAGAAGACAAAGAAACAATCCGCAAATGAAGGGAAAAGAGGAAGCCTCAGAAGGAATGCTAAATGAAATAGAGGCAACTCAACTATCAGATATTGAGTTCAAAACAATGATTATCATGAAGCTCAATAAGCTCACAATGAGCTTCCAGAAACTACAGGGAAGCTACAGCGATCTCACTGCAAACTATATCAATATGAAAAAGAAAACAGAAACTATTCACAAGGGGCAAGAGGAAATGAAGAATACAATTTCTGAACTGAAGAACACAGTGGAAGGAATGAAAAGCAGGATTGATGAAGCAGAAGATCAGATCAGCAAATTGGATGACAAAGTGGAAAAAAACACCCAGAAAAAGCAAGAAAAGGAAAAGACACTCAGAAAGAATGAAGAAGGATTAAGAGAAATGCAAGCCACTATGAAATGTAATAATATCCGTATAATAGGGATACCAGAAGGAGAAGAAGAAGAGCAAGGGATAGAAAACCTATTTGAAAAAGTAATGATGGAAAATTTCCCTAATTTAATGAGAGAAAAAGTCACATAAATCCAGGAAACACAGACTCCCAATCAAGAGGAACCCAAAGAGGCCCACCTCAAGACATATCATAATTAAAAAGGCAAAATTTCAAGACAAAGTGAGAATCTTAAAAGCAGCAAGGGAGAAACAGAAAGTAACATACAAGGGAGCCCCAATAAGGCTAACAGCTGATTTCTCAATAAAACACTTCAAGCCAGAAGAGAATGGCAAGAAATATTCCAAGTAATGAGAACCAGAGGCCTGCA
>PVIA01019480.1:0-10447 GCA_004024845.1 Tonatia bakeri | reverse complement strand
GTATCCTTGGAAGCAAAGATATTTACATTGCTTTTTTTGGAGAGGTAGAAGAGAGAAAGAGATATGTGGAGGTGAGAGAAATATGGATGTTAGAATTGAACATTGATTCATTGCCTCCCATATGTGCCTGGACAGGGGATGGAACTTGCAATCTAGGTATGTGCCCTGACTGGGAATGGAAACCACAAACTTCTGGTTATGGGATGATGATCCAACTAATGGAGGCACACCAGCCTAGCATAAATCAAAACATTTTTATTTGAAGGGATCAGATGGATTGCACTGCTTGAAAACAACTTAGTGTTAAAAACACAGTGCAGTGTACAAATAATATATTAGAGAACTGTATATTGAAACCTATATAATTTTATTACTGATTAACTGAATTCCACTTAATAAAACACTGGTCTTTGGCATTTTCCCATGCTCTGGTATCTATGTTTCCTTCGTGGCCAACCTGGAGGTGGCCCTGTGAGGTCCTGATGCAGAGTCGGGAAGTGACTCACAAACTGACTTTCACAGACAGTACAAGCCAGAGTGGGACACCAGTCACACCAGTCTGACAGCCCCAGAGTGCACCTAAGCCACCTGCCCTTTAATGTATAACGATTATTTCTGCTTCAGTGTTGTAACTGATTTTCCACAAAAATAGAAGATCACACGTCCAAAGCATCCAGATGAGATATCAAGAGAAAAATCCTGCTATCCCTTGGGGGAGAGAGCAGTGAGCAGATGGAATCCTAATGCATCACTTGCAGGAGTGCCAGTTATACTCATCAATTGAGTGGATACATTACACTTGCCCAGTTAGAGACACACAACTCTACCTTTAAGTACCTGCCTTACAGAAAATATGTACATGGGCATTATTCACAAGGACATTGATTAGGATTCAGGTGCTACTGGTTTGAGAGTTTTCAGGGAAGTGTGAAGTGTGAGCCAACAGAGGCCATTCGTATGGAAAAGCCACAACAGAAAGCTTGGGCGAGCTTGCAAGCTGTGTGTGGTGTGGCCTCAGGGAGTCACCAGGGTGGTAGGAAGAATGTTATCCAGGTAGATAGAGGCTGAGATATGGCACCTGCTTGCCAGCTGTGTGTAGGGAGGGCTCATCAAAGGAACCATATCCTGTGTCAGTACTTCTGTTGACAGAAAGCTGTCCCCCTACCTCTTGCCCTGAAGTCAGACAACTCAGTTCACCCTTGTGTGTCCCTGGTTTCCTTCAAGCTGCTATCCCAGGGCTGGAGCTCAGAGGGAGTGAGTCTGCGTAAACCCACGTGTGGGTCCTGTAAGTGGAACTGCCTGGGACTCCAGCCGTCATCTGACTCAGCAGCTCTCCATCCTGACTTCTCTCTACCACTCGGGTGTGTGGGACCAGCCTGTTTTGTGTCTCTGAGTCTCCATGTGGCTTCTTCTTTACACCCTTAGATGGGGACTTCTGTTCAGCTAGAATGCAGGAAGTTCTGGATGATGGTTTTTCTGTAGTTTAGTAGTAATTCTGATGGGGTTGAAAAAACTGTGAGTAGTTTTTTTTTGTTTGTTTCGTGATTGTTCCTTTTATTTGTGCTTCAGATCCATCCATGTAGCACATGACCTCCTTTCCTTCTTTTATGATACATTTTATTTCTCAGTAAAGTTGACATCAAATATTATATAAGTGTCACTCCTACAAGTGATCACAATATAGGTTTAAAATGTATTCTTGAATTTTTTTGGCACTTTTCCTCACTCTTGCATTTACTTTCTCCAGTTTGGTGTCATAGTTCTTCTAACTGAATTATATCACTTTCTATTCCTTTCACCAAGTGTGAAAATATGAAAATATCTAAACACTTGCTGCTCTAGAAAGGCCTTATTTCAGTCTCATTTGCTTTATCAAGTAACGAGGAAACACTTTACTATTTCAATTAAAGTGTGTGATTCAACTCCTCAGAGAGAAAAATGTCCCCTGTGGTTAAGGCTCTCTTCCCGGAAATCTACTCTCTGCCCTGGAGACCCAGCCTCACAGGGTGGGGTTGGGTGGAGACACAGGTTCCCACTTAGGGACTGGCCTGGCTGCCATGTTCACCTTGTCCCTTAAAGCTAATGGGGCTCAGTGTACAATCTTCACTAACAATCTGCTCCTGGAGGTGTGTCCTCACTGTCTTCTGGTGTCCTCTTTGCTATGAGGAAGTCCAGTCCCAGCAGCTTGTCACTATGGTGATGTGCACTTCCTTTAGGAAGTAATTTTGGGACTTTTTAGGACCCCAGGCCAGTCCTCCACAATTTTCTTTTTGAGTTGAAATTCACATTAAAATAAAATTATTCAGTTAAAAATATATTTTTTAATTGATTGATTTGAGAGGTGTGGCAGAAAGAGAAAAAAAAACATCAATTGTTTTTCCACTTACTGATGCATCCATGGTTGCTTGTTGTGTGTTCCCTGACTGGGGACCAAGCCCATAACCTTGGATATTGGGATGATGCTTTAACCCACTGAGAAACCCAGCCAGCACCTCAAATTAACCATTTCTGACATGTAAAATTGGGTGTAGGATATGTTCTTGTGTTTTTATTTAACCTTCATTATCTTCATTAAGCACAAAAGGTCAAGATGCAGATTTCATTTTTATATACCTGCTCCCCTACACTAGATTGGTGTTTCTTCATCTCTGCAAAATGTTTGATTATTTACCTCTTGAGCTGTTACTAACTGTCCCACTGTTAGAAACAGCTCTCTTTCTTCTTTCTGATACCATAGATATGACATCCACCCTCTTCACTCTAGTCCCCAAGTACCTTCAGTCCCCACTTCTGGTCTCCCTATGCTGCATTCTTGACATTTCCTCTGTACTGTACTCCACTGTCATAAATGGCCCTTCACCTCTGTCTCCATTTTCATGTGTCCATTTATTGGGTATTCTCATCTCTAAGGTTTCTAACTCATTATGTTCATCTACATAAAACAATTCATATTATTAGCTCAAAATTTGAATCCTCCCCTTTATGTTTCAGGTGTTTACATGTGATCATCTTCCATTGTTCTCCTATTTCTTACTGACTCTCTTTCATTGTGTGTGACAGTCCCCAGTATCAGTAGACGGGTGTCTACAGCACTCTCTATCCCTATTAAGACTTCTCCACTGTCCACTCTTGTAGGAATCTCTCCCCTCACATACCTGATCTCCCACAGATTCTCTGGGAGAGGATGCACAGGGAGGGGCTGTCCTGGGAGTCAGGCTGAGCAGGGGCTGCAGCAGCTGATCCTGCCCCATGCCTTCCATCCCCTCAGACTCAACACCTGCTCAGCGTTCTGTCCACCAGGGCTGGTCCAATGGGAGCCTCACACACACACACACACACACACGGGACAGACACTCATGGCTGACATATTGGACTCAGTCCATTTCAGGACACAGGGGGCAGACTTCTCACTGCTGACCATGAACTTGTGTGAGTGGGCAGAGACATCCAAGACCCTGCACAGAGCCACAGGGGAGGGACCACACTTCCAGGCTTCACCTGCTCCATGACTGCCCTTCCTTTGAGTATCTGGTGTCCCTCCCTGTCCACTTAGGGAGATCTCATCCCTATGACTCATGGATAGTCCTAGTTCCTGGGCCCACTCAGTTTCAGTCTCTGTTGTCCACTATGGTTCCCTCTCCATTTGGGAAACTTTCATTTCTCTTTCCCACATGTGTCTGTGCCTACATACTTTAGAGCTGTTGTGAGGAGCTTTTGTGAGTAGCTGTGCTTGTTGTTCAGAGCAGAGAAGGTCTCAAGTGAGTACAATAATCTTGGCCTTGAGCCTGGACACCTTGAACCTCTCATGCTCTAGCCCACTCACATCTTCTTCTGGTCTGGAAATGTAAGTCTCCCTCCCATGAACCAGCACCACTGAACCACAACCACTGTGGGGCTGGGGTTTGTGATCACAGGATCCAGATGAGGAAATTGAGGCCCAGAGATAGGACATTAGCACAAAGATCACTTAGATAATTGTTGATGGTTATTTAAATAAGTATCTGCTGTAAGTAAAAATCAGGACTCTAAGCCAAATCAATGTCCCCTGAAGCTTGAAGGCAGGAAGAACCTCAGCATGAGGAAGCTTGAACCAGGAAACAAGGGGCACTGAGAGGGCAGGGATCACTTAGAAGCTTGTTCCCAGGAAGGTGTGTGGATGCTGTTGCTAAGAAAATATAGAAGTCTGTGAGGGTGGCTGCAATAGAAAGAAAACCACACTGTGGAATCAGGGAAAGGGGCGTGTGTCCTTCCCTCACTTCCCTGTATCTGTCCTTTGTGCTCATTGTCACAGTGACACTTGTCTGAACTGCACAGTGAGGAGGGGACTGTGACACTGCTGAGCTGAGCTCTGTAGGCACAGGGATCCCCGTCTTCCTGACACGCCTTCAGGGCCTGGGGGATCACTGTCCATGGGGAGGATGCACAGGGAGGGGCTGATAGTTGGGCTGAGTGTGAAGGAGACCTCATGGAGGAGGACCTTGAAGGCCATGCCCTGGGTCACCTCACCTGGCAGGGTTGCCTCAGGAGGCTGAGCGACTATTTATACCTCCACCATGGGAATAAGAGTCACACTCCTGAGGAGACACCGTTCCCCTTCCTGCTCGGCTACTGACATGACAACCCTGTGATAGGGTCAGCCAGCATCCCAGTGACCACACCCTGTGAGTCTGTCTACCCTGAGGACTCTATGGTAATCTTCCTTCTTCACAAAGGGACTGTTTTAAGGAAAGGAAGGCAAAGGAGAGAGAGAGAGAGAGAGAGAGAGAGAGAGAGAGAGAAAGAGGAACACAGGTATGAAAATGGCAATGAATAAGTACCTATCAATAATAACCTTAAATGTAAATGAATTAAATGCTCCAATCAAAAGACATAGAATAGCTGAATGGATAAGAAAGCATGACCCACACATATGCTGCCCACAAGAGACCCACCTCAGGACAAAAGACCACACAGACTGAAAGTGAAGGGCTGGAAACAAATTTTCCAAGCAAACATACAGAGGAAAAAAGTTGGGGTAGCAATACTCATATCAGACAAAATGGACTTCAGAAAATGGCCATAAGGAGAGACCCAGAAGGTCAGTTCATAATACTCAAGGGAAGAATCCACCAAGAAGACATAAACATTGTAAATATATATGCACCCAACATAGGAGGACCCATATACATAAAGAAAAACTTAGAGAACTTCAAGAAAGATATTGACAGAAACACAATTATAGTAGGGAACTTTAACACCCCAGTGTCAAAAATGAACAGATCTTCCAAACAAAATATGAACAAAGATATTGTGGCATTGAACAATGCTCCAGGTGAAATGGACTTGATATATATAGAGCCCCTCATCCCAAAAAAGCTTAATACACATTCTTTTCAAATGCACATGAAACATCTTCAAAGATAGACCACATGATAGGACACAAAACAAGCCTCAACAAATTCAAGAAAATTGACAATATATCAAGCATTTTCTCCAACCACAAGGGACTAAAAGTAGAAATCAACCCCAAGGGAAAAAACTCAAAACACTCGAAATCATGGGGACTGAATAGCATGCTATTAAACAATGAATGAGTCAAGAATGAAATCAGGGAAGAAATCAAAATGTTTCTGGAAACAAACGAAAATGAACTCACAACAACCCGAAACTTATGGGACACAGGAAAGGCAGTCCTAAGACAGAATTTCATAGCAATACAGACCTACCTAAAAAAAATAATAAAAACATTTCAAACAAACAACCTAACCCTACATCTACAAGAACTAGAGGAACAACAACAAAGACAGCCCAGAGCAAGTAGAAGGAAGGAAATAAACAATATTAGAGCAGAATTAAATGACATAGAGACTAAAAGCACAATTCTAAGCATCAATGAATCCTGGAGCTGGTTCTTTGAAAACATAAATAAAATCAACAAGCCTTTACGCAGGCCCATCAAGAAAAAGAGAGAGAAGACCCAAACGCACACAAACAGAAATGAAAGAGGAGAGGTTTCAACCAGAAGCACAGAAATACAAAGGATTGTAAGAAATTATTATGAAAAACTATAGGCCAGAAATTGGACCTGGGTGAAATGGACAGATTTCTAGAAAAATTTAATCTTCCAAAACTCAATGAAGAAGAAGCAGAAAACCTGAACAGACCAATAACAGCACATGAAATTGAAGCAATAATCAAAAAAATTCCTGACACCCAAAGCCCTGCACTGGATCGTTTCACAGGAGAATTCTATAAAACATTTAAGGAAGAGCTAACCCCTACCCTTCACAGACCATTCCAAAATATCCAAAAAGAGGGAAGACTCCCAAACTCTTTTAATGAAGCCAGCACCATCATAATCCCAAAACCAGATAAAGACACAACAAAAAAAGAAAACTTCAGGCCAAATCGCTGATGAACATAGACGCTAAAATCCTCAACAAAATATTGGCAAACCATGTCCAACAATACATTAAAAAGATCATCCACCATGACCAAGTGGGATTCATCCCAGGGATGCAAGAATGGTACAATATTCACAAATCAGTAAATGTAATACATCACATAAACAAAAGCAAAGACAAAAATCACATGAACATATCAATAGATGTGGAAAAAGCATTTGATAAGGAACAGCACTCATTTATGATAAAAACACTCAGCAAAGTGACAATAGAGGGAGCATTACTCAACATAATAGAGGCCATATATGAGAAACCTACAGCCAACATCACACTCAATAGGCAAAAACTAAAATCTGCTCCACTAAGATCAGGAGCAAGACAAGGTTGTCCACTTTCACCACTTCTATTCAACATAGTATTGGAAGTTTTAACCACAGCTATCAGACAAGAAAAGGAAATAAAAGGCATCCAAAATGGAAAGGAGGAAACAAAACTGCCATTGTTTGCAGATGACATGATAGTGTACATAGAAAATTCTATAGACTCCACCAAAAAACTGTTGTACCTAATAAATGAATTTGATAAAACAGCGGGATACAAAGTAAATATCCAGAAATCAAAGGCATTTTTGTACAGCAACAATGAAACAGCAGAAGCAGAAATTAGAAAAAAATCCCATTTAATATAACAACAAGAGAAATAAAATACCTAGGAATAAACCTAACCAAGGAGGTAAAAGATCTGTACTCAGAAAACTACACAACACTGAAGAAAGAAGTCAAGGAAGACACAAACAAATGGAAACATATACTGTGTTCATGGATCAGAAGGATTAACATCATCAAAATGTCCATACTACCCAAAGCAATTTGCAGATTGAGTGCAATACCTATTAAAGTACCAATGGCATATTTCAGAGACAGAACAAACACTTCAAAAATTTATATGGAACTATAGATGACCCCGAATAGCTGCAGCAATTTTGAGAAAGAAGAGCAAAGTAGGAGGGATCACAATACCTGATAACAAACTCTATTACAAGGCCACTGTAATTAAGACAGCCTGGTACTGGTATAAAAAACAGGCATGTAGACCAATGGAAGAAAACAGGGAGCCCAGAAATAAACCCAAGTCTCTTGGGTCAATTAATATTCGACAAAGGGGGAGCAACATAAAATGGAGTAAAAATAGCGTCTTCACCAAGTGGTGTTGGGAGAGCAGGACAGCTATGTGCAAAAAATGAAACTCAAGCACCAACTTACACCTTATACAGAAATAAATTCAAGGTGGATAAAAGATTTCAATATAGGTCATAACACCATCAAAGTTCTAGAGGAGAACATAGGCAGGAAAATCTCAGGTATTTGACGCAGCAACATTTTTACTGATATGTCCCCTAGAGCAAGGGACAGAAAGGGAAGAAGAAGCAAATGGGATCTCATCAAAATAAAAAGCTTCTGCACAGCTAAAGAAAACAGTATTAAACTGAAAAGAGAACCAACCATATGGGAAAACATATTTGCCAATGGTACCTCACACAAGGGTATCATCTCCAAAATATATGAAGAACTCACATGACTCCACTCTAAGAAAACAAGCAACCCAATTAGTAAATGGACAAAGAACTTGAACAGACACTTCTCCAAGGAGGACATATGGAGGGTCCAGAGATACAGGAAGAGATGCTCAGTATCTCTAGCTATCAGAGAGATGCAGATTGAAACCACATGAGGTACCATTTCACACCAGTCAGAATGGCCATCATAAACAAAGCAACAAACAACAAGTGTTGGAGAGGTTGTGGAGAAAAGGGAACCCTAGTGCACTGTAGGTGGGATTACAGACTGGTACAACCACTATGGAAAACAGTATGGAATTTCCTTAGAAAACTAAAAATGGATCTGCCTTTTACAAAGTTAAAAGACACATGGACAAAGACTAGGGGGAGGGTGGTAATGGGAGGGAAGTTGAGAGGAAGGGGTGCATGGGCTGGATTGGGAGTAAAGGGGAGAAAACTGTACTTGATCAATGATGAATTAAAATAAAAAAAAATGGGTCTTCCTTTTGTCCCAGCAGTTCCACTGTTAGGATTATATCCTAGGAACCCTGAAACACCAATCGAAAAGAGCCTGTGCACTGCAGTATTTATAGCAGCACAATTTACAATAGCCAAGTGTTGGAAGCAATCTAGGTGCCCATCAGTAATTAAATGGATCCAAAAACTATGGTACATTTACACAATGGAATTCTATGCAGCAGAAAGAAAGGAGCTCCTACTCTTTGCGGCAGCATGGATGGAGCTGGAAAGCATTATGTTAAGTGAAGTAAGCCAGGCAGTGAAAGACAAATACCATATGATATCACCTTTAACAGGAACCTAAACAAAAAAACCAACAAACAAGCAAAATATAACCAAAAACACTGAAATAGAGAACAGGCTGACAGAGACCAGAGGGCAGAGGGGAGAGGAATTTCAGGGGAAAAGGGGAAGGGTGTGCAGGAACAAGTATAAAGAACACATGGACAAAAACAAGGGGGGTTGGAAATGGGAGGGAGGTGGGGAGGTCTGGGGGAGGTGGACTGGGATGGGGGTAAAAGGTAGAAAACTGTAGTTGAACAACGATTTAAAGAAAAGTCAAGACACAGATTTCATTTCTATATACCTGCTCCATGACACTAGATTGGTCTTTCTTTATCTCGGTGAAATGTTTGATTATTTCTGTCTTGAGCTGTTACCAAATGTCACACTCACTTCTTTCTTTCTGACACCATAGATATGACGTCCACCCTCCTCACTCCAGTCCCTGAATACCTTCAGTCCCCACTTCTGGTCTCCCTATGCTGCATTCTGGAAATTACCTCTATACTGTACTCCTCTGTCATAAATGGCCATTCACCTCTGTCTCGTCCTTGATGGGAAGAATTATTTTCATGTGTCCATCTATTGGGTTTTCTCATCTCTAAGGTTTCTAACTCATTATATTCATCTACATGAAACAATTCATGTTATTGTTTCAAAATTTGAACCCTACCTTTCATTTTGAGGTATTTAGATGTGATCATCTTCCATTGCTCTCATATTTCCCACTGACTCTCTTTCATTCCATGAGACAGTCCCCAGTATCAGTAGAAGGTGTCCATAGCACAGTCTGTCACTATTACAATTTCTCCACTGTCCACTCTTTTTTTTTCTTTTTTTTATTGATTATGCTGTTACAGTTGTCCCATTTTCCCCCTTCACTCCCCTCCACTCTGCCCACCCCCTCCCACTCCCATTCCCCCCTTTAGTTCATGTCCATGTGTCCTAAGTTCTTTAGCTTTTACATTTCCCATACTATTCTTGCCCTCCTCCTGTCTATTTTCTACCTATTGTCTATGGTACTTATTCTCTATATCTTTTCCCCCTCTCTCCTCCTCCCACTTCCATGTTGCTAACCCTCCATGTGATCTCCATTTCTGTGGTTCTGTTCCTGTTCTAGTTGTTTGCTTAATTTGCTTTTGATTTAGGTATGGTTGTTACTAACTGTGAGTTTGAAGTCTTTTTTTACTGTTCATATTTTTAATGTTCATTTTCTTAGGTAAGTCCCTTTAACATTCCATATAATAAGGGCTTAATGATGATGAACTCCTTTAACTTGGCCTTACTGGAGAAGCACTTTATCTGCCCTTCCATTGTAAATGAAAGCTTTGTTGGATAGAGTAATCTTGGATGTAGGTCCTTGCCTTTCATGACTTGGAATACATCTTTCCAGCCCCTTCTTGCCTGTAAGGTCTCTTTGGAGAAATCAGCTGACATTCTGATGGGAACTCCTTTGTAGGTAACTGTCCCCTTATCTCTTGCTGCTTCTAGAATTCTCTCCTTCATTTTTACCTTGGCTAATGTAATTATGATGTGCCTTAGTGTGTTCCTTCTTGGGTCCAACCTCTTTGAGACTCTCTGAGCTTCCTGGGCTTCCTGGAAGTCTTTTTCCCTTGCCAGAATGAGGAAGTTCTCCTTCATTATTTGTTCAAATAACTTTTCCACTTGTTTTTTCCTTTTCTCCTTCTGGTACCCCTATAATTCG
>PVIA01019479.1:0-10450 GCA_004024845.1 Tonatia bakeri | reverse complement strand
TCCCTCTGCGCCAGTGTGGGAACAAACACCCCCCCACCCCATGCGGGGGCGGGGAGGCCCATCTGTCCTGTGGGCTCCGGGCTGGTTTCCTCCCCGCTCCTGGCAGAGCCTGCAGTTCCGACAGCAGCTGTGAATGCTTTGCTCTCCCCCACGAGCCTGCGGCCAGCGCGAGGGGTTCAGTCCCCTAGTGGCTGAATCTGCCCGAGCCCCGTGGGCCCGAGTGCCTGGGCAGCCACCTGGGTGCGGAGGGGCCACGTGGGGCCTCCACCTGGGTCCCAGGCCTGTCTGGAGCCAGCTCTGCACTCACCTCCCACCAGCCTCCAAGTCCAACCTACCGCTGCCTGGGGCTCTCGGCCGGGACCCTGTCACCGCAGTGCCCCCGTGCGATGACAGCCATGCCTCCTTTCTCCCGAGTGCCACATGCAATCCACCAGCCAGTCCTGAAGGCGCATGACCCCTCCCCCCAGCAGATCTAGAACCTTCTTACACTCAGACCCACTGCCAGCTGCGGGAGCCCTGCAGGAGCTGCCGTGGTCTCCCTGCCTCTGACCCAGCCGCCCTGGGCCTGGCCCCACCCAGCCCAGTCCTACCTGCCGCACAGCATGGGGCTCTGTCCCATGAGTCAATCTTCTCCTCACACAGGGATGTCAGTGCCATGGGAGCCTCCCCGTCCCGGGGCAGTGCCCAGGGCAGGGCTGGAGCTCAGCGAGCACGGGAGGGCTGAGAGACCGCACGCCGAGTCACACATTGAACGGCTGCTGCTGCTGGAGACTGATCAGGGAGCGCAGGTGCCGGGTGGGGGCCGCCGAAGGGGAAGCATGAACGAGGGAGTGCTGGCCTCAGGGTTCAGGAGGGCTCTCTGGAGGAGGAGTGGCTTGGTCTGCCCGGCCTGGCTGAGCACCTGCAGGGTGCTGCTGGTCAGGGACTCCCCTCAGGGGTTTATTAGAGGGCCTCACCCTCCTGCTGATTGGGATGCAGACTTTATTTAAGGAGCATTGGCTGAGGCCCGGGACCCCCAGATGCTCATCACTGTCCCCAGGCAGCCAGTCCATTAAGGCGTCACTGGACAACTGCTAACTGGACACTTGTCACACACGTGCAAGGCCCTAGAGGTCCAGAGAGCCACAGAGCCATGGTCCAGCCACATCACAAATGAGCCAGTCCTAGGGACAGAATCAGAGTCACAGAGCTGACGGGAGGCAGAGTTGGGGTTGGTCTGGGAACAGGCCCTAGGAGAGGAGCTGGTGGGAGGTCAGTGAGGGGAACAGTGTTGGAGGCAGAGGGAACAGCCTGGACGAAGGTGCTGAGCAGGAGCCCCAGCTGCCCCCGTGCCCTTGGAGGGCCCCGACGGGACCCTGGGAGGACAGCATGTGGCCCTTCACGCAGCTCGGCCAAGCCGGGGAGGGTCAGGGCTGGTTTCACGCTGAGACTCTCCCGCATGGCGGCTCGAGCCCGTGTGTCCAACAGCGGCCCGGCAAGGGTGCCTCCGAAATCCGCTTCGTGTTTTGGTTTTGGTTTGTGTTTTTCTTTTTAAGGAAAAACAGCTGCAGGGCCAAGAGAGAAGGGATGTTTTCAAGAAACTGCTGATGCAACAGGCCCGCGTTCAAACTCAGGGCCAGGCCCCCAAGCAGCGCCCTCCCGTGGGCTGGCCGTCATGATCCCACGCACTGGCGGGGCTGGGCTGCGCTGCCAGTTCTGGGTCAGCAGCTGGGTCACAGCTCTGCCCCCTCAGGCCTTGGGCTCAGGCTGGCACAACCTGTGCCTTCCCTCGGGTCCCTAGACGTCACTCCCTGCAGGTCGAGGGCCTCAGACTGGCAGCCCTCCCAGTGTGTCTCCCTCCTCGCTCTTGGGGGCCCAACCCCCCCTGGCCAGCCTGAGTCTTCCCCCCGGGTGTGGGGACCATCCTATGTTCTCCCAGAGGCCCAGGACGCCCCCCCCTCACTGAGACCCCTTGCCATGGTAGCTGCAGCCACAGGCAAGCCCTCACTGCATATCTGACGTGAGCCCTGCCCTGTGGGTGGTGCTGCCCCATTTTACAGGTGAGGAAACTGGGGCACCACGTGTTGCATCACTCCCCTGAGCCCTGGAGGGACCAGGAGCTCTGGCGCCAGCATGCACATTCTGTCCCCTCCTGGATATCGGGGTCCACTGGAAAGGGGGAGAGGCAGTGGGTTCGGGGTAGGGTGCCGGCCCGGAGGCCTGAAGGTGAGACGGCAGCCTCCCCCTACCCAGGGCAGGACTCAGGGCTGCTGGTGCCCCTGATAGAGCAGAGGGAGAAGGGGCCACACGGGGACCTTGGGGACGGCAACAGATGTCCAGAGAGGGTCCAGTCTGAGGTGCGAGGGTGTTACTGGGCTGGGAGGGTAGGGGTATGGGGGAGGTCCACAGAGACCCGCACATGATGGTGCCAAGCCCACTGGGCGGGGGTGACCGGTGCTGGCTGGCTCAGACGGACGGGGAGGGGTGGAGCTCTCGCAAGAGGGAAGCCCCTGCAGCCTCAGCAGGACCCTGTTCCAGGGCCGAGGGCGACCCCTGGGTGTCTGGCTGGGGTCCCGAGGATGCACCCTTCCCTGGGGAAGCAGGCAAGGAAGGAGCCAAGGCTCCTTGGGACCCGACCACAGCTATGGGCAGGGCAGTGGGTGACCTGGCGGCCCAGAACTGGGAGAGCCGTGCCAGGCGCCTGCTGTTTCCGAGGTTGGTTTTCTCCTCCCTGGAGCCCCCGCGGCGTCCAGCCAGGAGCTGTGGGGACAGGCCGGCAGGTGGGGCAGGGAGAGTCCATAGCTTTCTCAAAGCCTTCCTGGAAATCCTGTACCCAGACGCCTGCTCACCCCTCCCTGTCCACGCGTGGGAGGTGGAGGGCCCTTGATGACTGCAGCGTCTCCGCTCCCGGCCCGGGGGGGCGGGGCCCAAAGACGCAGGTGTGGATGACTCCAGGCCGGGCTGAGACCCTGGGCAGCGGTGACCACATGGGGCAGGGCAACACAACGCCTGGATCTCAGTGATGGGGATGTGGAGTCCCACATCCTGGACGAGGCAGCGCTGTGGATGGGCTGCGGGAGACGGCCCGCCGACACGGACCAGACACCAACAGAGAACAGGGCGCCTGTGCCTGTGTCCCTCCCATCCTCCTAGAGGCCCTTGTGTCCCCTGGCTGCACTGGTGGGTGCCACAGCTTTCTGAGCAAAGCAGACTCAGTGGCCTGGGCCCCCGTGGGCCAGCCGGGGGGGGTGGGGTACCCTGGAGGGAGGGTGGGGGTGGCCACACTCAGAGCTCCCCGCTCCTCAGCATCCTCACGATTGTGGTTGCAGACAGGAAGCTGAGGACGGGCAGAGCGGCCCCCCAGAGCCCCCCGCTCTGGGAGCAGAGCGCCCTCCTGGAATGGCCTGTCCTCCCCGGGGGGTCTGTCTGCCTGGTTCTAAGCCCAGGCACCCTGTACATCCCAGTGGCTCGCCTGCTTGAAGACAAGTGATCACACCCTGGGGACCACCTACTGACGGCCACATTCCTCCTGCTTTGTGTCCCTCAGTCACGCCACCCACCCGTCCACCACCCGCCATCTGTGCCTCCCTCCGGTGCTTGCCAAGCACTCCGTGCGTGGCCTCGTCCCGGAAGCTGGGAGCACAGAAAGGACTCCGGCCTGACCTCGGTGAACCTCCAGGCTGGCGGGAGGAGTGACCAGACACCAGTCAGGGCTGCTGCGGAAGTCACACAGTTCCTTCCGGAACACGGGGCACCAGGCAGGAAGGGAGCCTCTGCCAACACTACGTCCACGTCCACGTCCATGTCCACATGGAGGCCATCGGTCAGGGAAGTGGGGAGCACCAGGGACAGAGGGAGCCGGGCTCAGGGGCAGCCCCAGTGGTCACCCGGGGCTGGGAGCCCACGAGGGGAGCCGCAGTGGGCAGTGCTGGGGGCGGAGCGAGCTGTCCACGGGACCCTGCGCACGATGGCTGCGTGTTGAGCGCACTCATGCAGAGATGAAGACCATGTGCCCGGGGCTCTCCCGGGGGTGGCCTTCTGTGCAGGCCCAGGATCTGCAGGGAGGGCCACCTGGCCCCTGGGAAGGGCTCTTTCGAGAGCAGAGGGCTGGAGGCGCAGAGCAGAGCTGCCCTGGGCGCATGCGGGCAGGCGGCGGGACCACACGCGGTCCTCCACCTCAGCACCTCCAGAAAGGCTGAGGATGACTCCTCCCCACCCCCAGGGCCACCGACCACTCCCACCGTCCCGATTTCAGGCTGTGAGGCTCACTCCAGCCCATCGGAACCGAGTGAAATGGGCTGTGCGATGGGCCACGTGGGCCCAGCCCTGCAGCAGGGGCCTGGACAGAACTAGGGTCTGTGAGGGAGAAGGCAGGGGCTTGGAAGCTCACGAGACGGGAAGCCCAGGCACCTGCCCTCCGCTGGGCTGTGGCAGCAGCCGGCACCGTCCGGTGCAACATGTGCCACGTGAATCCGGGGCATGCCCAAGGCGGCACGAGGCCCCCGGGCAGCTGACGCCCATCCTGTGCTGAGTGCACCTGCTGTCCCCACGTGTGAGGGGTGGTGGGTGCCACACGTAATCCGACCGCACAGAAAAGGCCTGTGGGTGGGCAGCCCAGGGGCGAGGACCCCCCACACAGGCGAAGGCGGTTAGTGCCTGGGCTGCGCCCTCAGGGACGCATCAAAGTGACAGATCCGAGATCCGCCCCATGTTAATGACACTGCCCGGCGAAAGGGGCCCCACCCCCCTACCACCAAGACCCTCAGCAGGGCAAGGACCTCAGTCCCTCGAGTGCACGGGCACAGATGGCAACAGGGTCTGGACTGACTCGTTTTTGTTACCCGACATGTCCATGTCTTCGAGACGCCCTGCCCATGGGCATGCTGGCAGCCACACTGTGGGGTCACACGGCAGTGATGGCCGTGGCCGCACAGCCCAAAGCACCCCTGGGCTCAGAACCCTGGTGGGTCCGACATGAGCAACTGGAGGCACTCACAGTCCTGCATGCAGAGGGCTCCTGGCCCTGGACAGCGTCCTCGCCTGTTGAGTGGCCAGGTGAGTCCAGAACAGATGAGCCAAAGGGGGCAAGGAAAGGCTGACACAGCCACCCAGCGGTGCTCAGGCGAACCTCGTCCCTCAATAAACAAGGGCCAGAGCGTGGGGCAGGGGCTGCGCCGGCCAGGCCATCACACTGAGAAGGGCCTCAGGGTCTGGGTAAAGTGGCCGGGCCATGGCATTCCCCATCCTAAAAGGGCACCTGAAAGAAACTGGTGTGACCCCAGGCAGCAGGCCCACCTCTCTCTTGGGCTGGGGCTCCGGCAGGGTGGCTGGGCCTTGGGGACCCCAAGGAGTGAGCCCCCATGGCATCAGCAGGCTCTCCGACGCCGCGTGGGTGTGTGTGCAGGCCCCACCCGTCTGAACTGCTGAGGGCGGGAACGCCGCCTGTTGTTCCCATCTCCCTGAGAGCGGCCCTGCGGGCCATAATGCACAAAACATCCCTAACAACAGGCAAGTTTACTTAAAACCAAGGAAACCGCCCAGCCAAGCACGCACTGAATGCCGGCGGATTGCTCCCTAGTTAGCACTGACGGCGGAGGCAGCCCCGTGCAGCGTGCCGGCTCTCAGGTGCACGGGGGCTGAGGTTGGGCTGAGCGTGGCCCGCTGCTTCCTGTCCACTGCCCTGGACAGGCATTTAGCCTTTGAGGGTCAGGTTTCTCACGCGAGACAGACGGCAGTACCGCTGCCCTCACTCAGTTGTCAAGAGCCCAACCAGCTGGAGAGAAAGTTCCAGCATGAACCACGTGCTCATTAAAAGAGGCCCCTGCGAGGCTCCCCGCAGCTCAGGGGTGGGGCGCATGCGCCCCTTTCCAAAGCAAGAAAACGGAGGCTCCGGAAGTCGAGCGCAATTCCCCGGGCTGGAATCCGGGTCTCGTCCGCACCCCTCCGGTGCTCGCAGGTTCTCCTGGCTATTTTGAAAAATAAGAATGTGTCCAGACTGACTCCGCACCCCATGGGCACCTGGGGCACATCCGCCTGCGGGCTCCAAGGTGACAGAGGTCGAGGGACACTGGGGCTGCTGGTGACAACACTGCGCCCCTAGGTGGGTCCGAGGCCGAGGAGCACACCCCCGCGCCAAAGGGAAACGCAGACTGGCGGAGAGCAAGAACCCGCCACCGGCCTGCCACCCTGACCCTGAATGCAGGAGGGCAGGGCCGGGCTCACCGGCGCCTGTCTGGCCTCGCCGGTCAGGCGGCCCCCAGCAGACCTGGGCGGGGCCGAGGGCAGGGACGCGCGGAGGGACGGCTGAGCGCATGCGCCAGGGGGCGGAGCAGCACCCGGGACTGACCAACGGTGGGAACAAACCCACTCGTGCAACACACCCACACCCTGGGGGCCAGGACATTAAACAGACAGGACATTCAAATCATTACAAATTTTTTTTCTTTGGAAATATTTCCCTGATGGAAACTTCCAGTTCCATCCAAGAAAGTAATAAACCTGATTTTCTTTTCCTTAAATTTCTGAAACGATGCCATTCAGATGGTCCGCAGCGCCCAGTGGGAAAGTTCCGGGAGAACTGATTCCGTGGTGAAGTCGCACGGCCGAAGAATCAACCGTGGCACCGGCACGGGCGAGGCTGAGCTCGCTCGGCACCCGACGGCTGCCAGGCGGCTGCCGGCCAGAAGCCCTGAGTCACGTCCGTGAATGGAAGCAGAAAGTGCCGGGTTCTGGCTGTCGACCGTGGACGCTCCCTCCGGCAGGTGCCATCACACGGGTGTTCTGTTCACATGGCTGAGCACCCTGAACCCCGGGGCTGCGAGTCCCCGTTGGAGGAGGAGGGCCGGGCCCGGCCCACAGCCAGTGAGGTGATGCGCAGGGGCGCGCTCCTGATGGGAAAGCTGGCGGCTGCAAGGATCTGCGGAACCGGAATTTGAGGTCCGTGTCCTCCTGGCTTCACCGGGCTGCGCAGAACGTGGGCGGGGCGGCTACAGCTGGGACTTCAGACCCCCCACGGCGGGCTTGCGGGCGAACTCCGGCCACCACGAGGCCCGCTCCAGCACGCTGCTCCCCTGCAGCACGGCGGCCCAGAGGTTCTTATAGAGCTGCGGGAGACAAGCACACGCCCCGGTAACGAGCGGGCCCTCCCGACGGCCGAGGGCACACAGGCAGGGCCCCTGCAGGTTTTTGTTACAATGTGGGAATTCTCTCCTATTACTTTTTATGAAAAATTTATGACTGACATTCAACTTACATAAACCTTCCTTTTTTCCCAGCAGACAACGACAGGGAAAATGCAATGGCAAAACACCATAAAGTACGTTTAGCAGGAAAACACCCCACACGTCCTTTTTGGCGGAGACGCTGCGTCCTAGTTGCGCATGGCCGTGCCAGGGTTCGGGGGGTGCAAAGTCCGTCCCCTGGCACCCACAGCTGGCAGGACAGAGGCGCAGCCGAGCTGTCGGTCTGGCCTTGCTGGGTGGTCCCCGGGGGCCCACTGTCCCCCTACCTGGCCCAGCGGCGGGCACCCGACCAGGCTTTTCCCACGTGCCAGAGCCTGGAGCCTCGAATTCCAGTGGGGGGCACTGTGTTCTGGTTACCGAGGGCCCCCACCGCCTCCCACAGCTGGTGTGCTTGTGGGCTTCTCACACAGCAGCACCTGGTTAAACCATCTGCCCTTGAAACGGGGAGGGGGCACGCGGTACAGACTGTGCTGTCGGGCGTGGCCCCCACTGTGGGGCGGGCCCTCCGCTGCCCACCTGCCCCTGCTCAGCGGCCACAGGCCCCAGTGCTCAGCTGCTGCGACCCCTCCTCCTGGGCAGACACTGCCATGGGCTCAGGGCCCCTCAGAAGACACCATTCCCAGGCCCTTCCAGACAGGTCACTGCCGCCTCTTCCGACCTGCTCCTGGTGGCTGGCTAAGGCCCCTCGCCCGAGGCCATCCCTCTCTCCTCTCCCTGGGGCTGAGCACAACCTCCTTCTCCGTAGGCCCGGCCACACCGGGGGACCAAGGGGCACTCTCCAGCCTCCTCTCCGGACAGATCTCCACCCAGACCTTGGCTCTGCCACTCACTGGCTGGGCCTTCCCCCACTGCAACACTGGTGCAGGACGGGCACCAAATCGACGGGGACTCTTCTGTCCTCCCCACACAGCACCCCGCACTCCCTGAGTGTGGCCTGGGGGGAGGGGAACTCAGGACACCCGCCCCGGTACATCCGTCACAGCTGCCGCAGCTGCATGAAATGACCGTTAAAGGACGTCTCGGGGCCCCTGGGGGCAGGTGGAGGGTGCCTGCCCCTCAGTCACCCCCACGGAGCGCCTGGGCTGGCGGCAGGCGTCTCAGCAGAGAGGGCGTGGCCTTGCGGGTTGGGGTGGAGGCGGTCGAACTGCCCCACCACTGGCAGCTGCGAGGCCTCAGGTGTGTCCCCACTGTCACACGGGGACAACCCCTGCAGGCACTGCCGTGATGGGAGGTGCCAAGCAGACCTGCCAGCGTTAGCATCTCCGGGTGGCAGAGAACATCGGTAAGGACATGCAGGCTCAGCAACAAGCTGAGCCCCACAGCAGGGCAGAGGGGCATGAGCCTGGGGCACGTCCCCAGAGGCCAGAGAAGAGCCCCTCGGAGAGGCGGCCTTTGCCTGGAACCGAAAATCAAGTGAACGGAGGTGTTCCAGGCAGCAGCAGGGGCGGGGCCTGGAAGCCGGAGGGCAGGGGCCCTCCATGACCCGGAGAGCCGGTACTCGGGCTGGGGCAATTTCAGGTCCAGGGGATGCTGGTGGAGGGCTCGGTCTCAGGACTGGCCTGATGCCATCTGCTTAGTAAGAAATCACTCTGGGGGGTGGGCAAGAGGAGGGATCAAGTAGCCACATGGGAGCCACCAGGGAGTGCAGGCTGGCAGGACGAGTGGACCCTCGGCGGACAAGAGGGCAGGCACCAGCTCGGTGAGACGGCCGGAAGACCAGGCCGGGAAGGGTCGTGGGTGGGTGTACGGGGAGTGGCAGGCCATGGGCCCGGGCTCTGCACCACAACTGCATCACCCCCACTTCTCAGAGGAAGGCTCTGGGGGCAAAGGCCACCCCGAAATCTCCTGCCGCCCCCTCCACTGCTGCCCCAGGGGGACGACTTCCCTGTGGGCCACCCCTCAGACTCTGTGATAACCAACCAGCCCCAGGTGGCCCCACTGGGCAGTAGTGGGGGGTGGGGGGCCTTTACCTCGCCATCGGCTCTGCCGATCGGGGAGTCCAGGATGAAGTCGGGAGGGGCGATCACGTCCACGAGGGCCACCGCGTCATCTTTCAGCTGTCAGAAAACAAAGTCCACATGCTTAGCAATGCCCTGCGTCTCTGTGGCCACCACAGAGCTGCCCAGCCCTGGAGCTCACTGCTTGACCCACTGGCGACGGGGGCCCTGGCTCGTGGCTGGATGCCCAGGGCAGTGTCCCCTCGCCCGCCTGGCTCCAGGGCCCCCGGGGAGCCTCTGAGTGGTTTCACCATGTTGCCACCCACTCAAGACTCCCAACGCTTTGCTTTCGTCCACAAGGTGGGCGCTGCGGGTGAAGTGACACCCCCGCAGCAGCGCGTTAGCTGGCCCGGGCCTGGCGCTGACTCGTCCGTGGGTGCTGTTCTGGCGCAGGACAGGGAGCCCAGAGAATTACGGAGATGGCACCCACGGGCACCCAGAGGAGTCCGGGTGCACGGCGTGCTTCCGCCCGTGGCCGTGCGTTACCCTCCCCCACCCGTTTGCTGCGCCAGTGAGTCTTCAGTGTGGAACCTGTGAAGACTCCTGAGGGTTTTCTTGAAATGAAAAATCAATTTTTTTCTCTTATGATACTCCTGAAACGCCACGGCCGGGGTGAGCAGAACGCTGGCACAGGGGCGACTTTAGTGAGAGCGAGCGGTGAGCACGGAGCAACAAAACGCACAATGAACAGGGCAGGGCACTTCCCACAGCCCACACCCCCGGCCCCACCTGCCGGCCACCGGTGAACCTGGACCGGCCGGGGGTGGGCTGTCACTGCACCGGTGGCCCACGCTCACCTCGGCCAGGGCAGGCACAGCATGCTGGAGAGCCCGGGGGACAGCCGCTGTGACTCAGAACGGCAGCACACCACCCTCACCACAGGGGAAGCCACCGATGTCACTGGCTCGACTGGGGGAAGGCAAGGTGGCTGCTAGAGCAGCACCCCAGCGAGAGCAGGGAGATGGCGCCGGTGCTTACACCGGCCAAGGAGGCCAAGGGGTCCCCGAGCTCGCCACCCGAGAGTGCCGATGGGGGACCTGAGACACAGGGCCCCACCCAGACTGGCATGGCGAGAACCCCGCTCCGCCAGCTGCGCAGCCCGCGCGGCCGCCACAGCACAGGTAGCTCGCTCGCTTTAAACTCATTAAAATGAAAGAAAATCAAATTCCTGGCCTCCTGGCTACCCGGCCACTGCCAGTGCCCCCAGTCAGTGGCGGCCGGCGGCCTGGGCAG
>PVIA01019478.1:0-10456 GCA_004024845.1 Tonatia bakeri | reverse complement strand
CTACCAAAGCAAACCTGGAGGCTAAAGGCAGCCAACAAATTAGGAAATTTCAACCCACATTTTTGTGATTGTGCTGGGACATGAGAGTAACAGGAAAAAGAATAAGTTTAAGAAAAGGGGAGTATATCAAGCTCAAACATGGATTTGAAGGAAGAATTAAGCAAAACAATGGCTCACATGGAATTGCTGGAGCAGACAGTAGTATGGGTGAAGCAAAGAACTGGATAAACTGGAGACACAGAGAATCTCAGTGAAGCCAGGGTGTGAGAAAAGGCAATCTGAAGAGGAGGGCTTTAAGACTTTAAACCCCTTGCACACCTGAAGACCTGCAGGTCACCACCCATTTTTCCTAAACCAACATAAATACAATCATACCATCCTAACTGTAATATTATAGCTAACACTCATCAGAGTGGGCCAAATACAGCATTTTAGTGGGATTTTTTAATATGCTACCTTATTTAATTACAACAATAACAGTATAAATAAAATAGGTGTGATTACTGTCTTAATTTTGCAGATGAGTACATAAGATTCAGGTAAGTAAGGGTAGGATTAACGATTCCTAGGCAGCAAATAGTTGGGCTAATACACACCTCAGCCCAGAGTCCAAGCTCTGTACCAGATGCTTTGCCTTCTCTTCAGAATTGCATATCTTGGTTGTGTATGTTCCTAACCTATAAATCTCTCAGTTATGACACTGTGAACCCTAAGCACTGAGTTTAAACCAAGGGAGATGAGGAGGAACTGTACATTGAGAAGAATTCCATTTCCTTTAAATACCATTAAGACCATCAGACTTAAGAAGCACTGAATGTGGATTCAAAGGTAGGCTTTGATCCAAAGCATGGCTTGTCAATTAATACATGTTTGGATATAAAAAATTACTCAGCCTCTTGTGCATCCCAATTTAAATAGATGTAATGACAAGATAAACCTAATATTCTTAAGAGGACATAATGTATATACTTTAAAGTGCATTGAGTTTTTTCTGACAGGTGAGCAACATGCAAGTACAGGTCTTCACTAGGTTTGGAAAAGTTGATTGACAGGTACATTCACTCTCGATAAGCCATTCATTGAGTTATTTAATTTTCTAACTCTCAGTTTATACACTTATGAACTTGAAGGTTAGGGAAATTTTCCATGATGATCTTTCAGATACATCAACATGCGAACTAATATATAATTAATGCACTTTGTTTTGTTATGAACCCCATAGTTTGGAGAAACTTGAAATACAAGTTATTGCTATAACAACATAATACATGTTGTATATAAACTTCTCAATTTAACTATCTTTCTCACTGTTTCATTGTTCTCCTAGCCACCAAGCATTTGTGATTCTCCATATTAATGGACAATACTACAGAAGTGACTGAGTTCATCCTCCTTGGACTAACCAATGACCCAGAGCTGCAGTTTCCCCTCTTGATCATGTTCACTGTCATCTATCTCATCACAGTGATTGGGAATTTGGGAATTATGGTGTTGATTCTCTTGGACTCTTGTCTCCATACTCCCATGTACTTTTTCCTCAGTAACCTGTCTCTGGTGGATTTGTGTTACTCCTCAGCTGTCACTCCTACAGTCATGGCTGGATTTCTTCTAGGACACAAGGTCATCTCCTACAATGCATGTGCTGCTCAGATGTTCTGTTTTGCCACCTTTGCCACTGTGGAAAATTACCTCTTGGCCTCCATGGCCTATGACCGCTATGTAGCAGTGTGCAAACCCCTGCATTACACCACCACCATGACAACTGGTGTCTGCGCGAGTCTGGCCATAGGTTCCTATGTCTGTGGGTTCCTGACTGCCTCCATCCACATTGCAGACACATTCAGCCTCTCTTTCTGTGAGTCCAATGTGGTCCATCACTTTTTCTGTGATATTCCAGCAGTCATGGTTCTCTCTTGCTCTAATAGACATGTTAATGAGCTGGTTCTTATTTATGTAGCAGGCTTCAACATCTCTATTGCACTTGTGGTTATCTTGACTTCCTACATGTTCATAATTATCCCCATCCTAAAGATGCACTCAACTTCGGGGTATCAGAAGGCTCTGTCCACCTGTGCCTCCCACTTCACTGCAGTCTCCATCTTCTATGGGACTGTCATCTTCATGTACTTACAGCCTAGCTCCAGCCATTCCATGGATGTAGACAAAATCGCATCTGTGTTTTATACTATGGTCATCCCCATGCTGAACCCCCTGGTCTACAGCCTGAGGAACAAGGAGGTCAAGAGTGCACTCAGGAAGATTGTCCTAAAGGCAAAACTGTCTTTAGGTTTATGAGTTGAACATTGTGCTATGCACAGTAGCCTAGTTTCATTAAGACCACAGGAAAATAAAGGAATCAAGGTAGTCTCCTAACTCATTCCAAAGTCTCCTGTCCTAAAAATGAGAAACATTATTTCTAGAAAGATACCTTAACAGGAAAGGCTGAGATGTCTTGGGGTTCACTTGTCAAAAACCTTTTTAAGAATTTTTTTTATTCACCCATTCAACGTGCATTTGTTTCTACCATGTCAGTGGACATTGTAGAAAAGTGCACCCTTGTGCTCCAGGAGACCTGCATGTTCAAATAGAAACCAATAATGTTGTACATTTTGCCTCTGGAAAGGCCTTGAAATGGTTAATGCTGATATTTTATGTCTACTTTTGTGATTTAAATGATCTTTTAAAAAATATTTTGAAATATATGGTATTGATTATGGTATTACAGTTGTCCCTTTGTTCTTCTCCCCTTTTTTCCCCTCTATGCTGTATGCCCCGTCCCACCATCATAGCCTCATCATAGTTGATGTCTGTGGGTCATACATAGAAGTTCTTCGGCTTCTCCATTTTCCATACTATTCTTAATATTACTTCCCCATTCTGTTACCCTACATCATTCACACTGATTTTCTTCCAATTTTTTAATCTGACAATGCCAAACATGTTTCTGCCTCAGGGCACCTGTACTTTCCCTTCCCTGTGTGGAATGTTCCCTTACTCCATTAAGGTTGGTGCTTAAATATTACTCTATCATAGGCTTCTTTCTTGACCACCTTTGTAAAATGGTCATTGTTTATTGACATGCACAATATCCTTTCACTTGGAGTTATTCTTTTTATAAAAATTCTCACCCATTTTGTTCATGACCACAGGCAAGACAGCATGGATCAGACTGAAAGTGACCAGAGGCAGGAAGGGAGATAATGGTGGAATGAAGAGGAAGAGACTAGACAAAGAACATGTATGAATATCCTCCAGACATGGACAGCAGTGTGCGAAGTGGGTTATGGGTTGGGTGGAGGAGGGCAAAGGAGGAAAAATTGAGACAACTGTAATGAAATAACAGTAAAAAACAAACAGATAAAAAATAGATAAAAAATTCTCACCAAAGGACTTGTTTTTATTGATACTAGAGAGAGAAGAAGGGAATAGAGAGACACACCCTGACCAGGGATGGAACCCCCAACATAAGTATGTGCCCTCACAGGCACTCGAACCTGCAAATTTTGGTATGAGGGATGACACTCAACCTACTGACCAACCCGGCCATGGCACTCTGGGTTGTTCTTCATGGTCCTCATGAGTCATCACCTATTGAATGTTTGCTTGTTCACTTTTTTCTCTCTCCTCCCCAACTAGCACTTAGACTCTATGAAAGCAGTGGCTTTACCTGTTTTGTTTACAACACAATCCATAGAACCTAAATTAGTGTCTATTCCATAGTCAGTTTCAATAACTATTTGTGAATTGAATAAAAGTATTAAGCATTGAGTCCAGCTGTATCAGTACGGTGAATTTTTAAACTCTTGGTGATTGTAGTGTATCATCCATAACACATACTTTCTAGACAGATGTATAGTGCATTTGAAGAAGCACAGCTCATTTTCTGCTTTCCTGTTCATTCCCACTCATGGTGTGCACCCCAACATTTCAACACAGAAATTTCTCAGATCCCAAAAGCAAATGAATCATCTGCAACAATTTTATAGTTTACTTAGAAATGATGTTTCATTAAGTGGCAATTAAATGTCAAAGAAAATTAGAAAAAGGCATTGAATATGAAATTATTTAAAGGATCGGTATCTGATTATGTTTGAAAATACTTTGTACATGTGAAATGTAGCTAACTAAAATGATTCCAAATATATAGAATATAAACATGCCAGTATCTAACAATAGTAAAAAGTACAGCACATTCAATATGCTAGTTCAGGGATTAATCATTATGCTTTAAATATTGATTCTCAGGGAGCTCTATACTGTACAAAACCTACCCACACAAATATGTGCCTTTGTCTAGTTTTCAGTCTCAATAGAATGAGAGGCTTCAATAGCTCACTATTTGTAACATTTTGCTTGGAGAAGCTAATATTCTCATGCTGGTGTTTTGGGGGCTGAGTAAGCATAACACAAATATTCACTTTGGTCTTTATGATGCTATTTCCCCTCTTTGAATCATTTAACTCTTATTTTAAATAGTCATTGAATTTTAGCATTATTTTAGAGTTACAGAAAAAGGTTTAAAACAGTGCAGATTCAGTCCAACCCTGTGACAGTCTGCATAACAGCCTGCAAAAGGACCATCATCATTCTTGGAACCTTCCTGAGTTACCTTCTCTGGCCTGAAAGGACTGTGTGGATGTGATTAAAGTAAGGATTTAATCTGGGATCATCTGTATGGACCCTGAAGACACTCCCACAGAAACCTAAGAGGAAGTCAGGGAGAAGTGAGCACACATAAAGGCTAAGAGAGGAGTGTGCTGTGTGACCTTGGAGGTGGAGACAAAGAGGGTGTGACCACAAACCATGGAAATTCAGCAGCCACCATAAGATGCATTGCTCTTGCAAGAAACTGATTTTTGTCCAGGGAAAATGATTTTGAACTTACGGATTCCAGACTGCAAATAAGTAAACTGTGGAGTAACATGTTATAGTAGCCATAGAAATGAATAAAATTCTTGCTTAATATTCCCTACAGGATATATTGGTAATGCTAAGAAACAAAGCTTGACCCAGTATGACTTTCTAAACTGCAGATTTTAATCAGATTTCATTTGGTTCCCCCCTGATATGCCATCCTCTGCTTGCACTTAGTTACTGTGTTTCCTTATTCCCTTCTGGTCTGTGACAAGCTCTCCAACTTCCCCTATTTTTGTTGACCATGGCGGTGTTGAGAGTACTAGTCAGGTATTTCACAGAATGTTCTTCAGTTGTGCTTTTCTGATATTTCCTCATGATGTGACTGGGATTACAGTTTTCAGAGACTAAAGTGAAATGCTTTTTCATCACATCATATAAACTAGATTTGTCTCTTTTCCTCAATTATTTATTTGCTGAGTCATTTCTTAGTTTTCTCATGTATTTATCTTTTACTATGGATAATAACCAATACTAGGTTTCGTTTGGGCTCATATGGTTCCACTTTCACCATTCGAAGCTGTCTTTGTGTCCCATGGATACAGCTTCATTCCTTTGCTGTTTTGTTTTTGTTTTTGTATGTTTGTTTGTTCGTTTTTATCACTCCCTCATTTTCTGATACTACACAATGCTACATAGAGGCTGGTCTTGTATTTCCCCTACCCCTATCACAAAATCGACTATTTGTGTTATGCGACAAACTCCCAGAAACTCACTTCTTCCTGCCAATGCAGTAAAGAATTAAAGATCAATGAGTCTATTAACATACAAGAAGAGTTTAGTGGTGATCAGTTCTCAGGGAAGACAATGGGCCTAGGTAAGGCAGGGGCTGGGAGGCTGAAAGGCATAGGTTCAGGGTGAAGCAGGGTAAAGGCAGTGAAGGTAGGGGTGGCCAAAGGTGAGGTGGGGTGGCAAGCATGCAGGTCCTTTGTTCTGAGGACTTATATAGTTGGCAGGATAGAGGAGGGTGAAGAACTTAGTTGTTGATTGACAGGTAATGGTGGTGCTAACTTTCCAGGATTGTGGGGTGAATTCCCCAAGGTGTTAATGGGCTTCTTCCTTAGGCATTATGGGCCTTTTCCTGCCTTTCAGGCCTTGGAATAAAAGCACAGTTTCAAAGACTTTCTTTCCCAGACAATGGAAAAGACACCTAGAATTTCAAGAACTGCTGAGCCAGTAAGTGGCACATGGATCCCTCCTCCTCCCTGCTTGTGTTTCCTCTCTGGCCACCCTTTCACTTCACTTTTCTATGAAGAATCTCCTTTCTGTTGCTAAAGAATGGCATTTAAAAGCCAATATTTGAATCCCAATTATGCTTATTTATATTGGAGTTTTTCCTTCAGGTGCTCTTGTGCACAGAAGTGGGAGGTATGTATTTATGTACTTTTTATACATTTGTAATGTTGAGTTATTCTCTACCTATTCATCATAACTATATTCAGTTAAACACTACTGTGTACTGATGTTTCTGACTCTCACCCACAATTTTCAAACAGTCTGCAACAGAATTTTTAAAACAACTAATGCCTGACTATTTAGTCAGAGGTACAAACCTCTTTCCCTTAGATTGTCAAATAAAAAATGACAGCTCCAACACTATAGCAATCTATGTGAATCAATAGAAATTATACCTATTTTTAATCACAGTAGCAAAACATATATTTTTTGATATGCTGCAGAATTTTAATAACTAGTCATGTGTGACAGGAGATGGAACAGGTTGACAATCAGTACTCTAATCTATTTCACCCCAACTTGTCCCTTTTCTTATCTGTAACTCCCTTCTCTGATAGTCAGAGACTTGGTTTCTCAATGATCCCATTCATTAATTTATTGGTGTGACTGATTTGCAGGTAAATCAGTCCCATAATTGTTTTATTTAAACTTTATTGTATTTTTTCCCATTACCACTTAGTGCCTTTATACCCTTTTCCCCCAGCAATCACCATACTGCTGTCCATGTCCATGACTCCTTTTCCCTAAATTTCCCTCAATCCCTCCACCCCCATCCTCCCCACAACTACCTGCTGACTGCTTTCCATCCATGAGCCTGTCTCTTTTTTGCTTCTTACTGTAGTTTGTTCTTAATCTATACCCCATGAGAATCAACTAGATACCACTGTATAGTCCTTTTTATGATTTCTTTTGCTTTTAACTTTGCTATACACATTGTTTTCTAACACCAGTTAGGTCAGCTCATTTCTTCCCCTATTTCTCTTCAGGGAGGTTAACTCACACTTTTGTAGTACAATCAGATTTTTAAAAGACTCAATGTTCACTCCTGGGATTCTCCTGTAGTCCTGGCTGATTCTTTCTAATTTATGTATATTAAATGTTATGCTTTGCTGTGTATAGTTCTATGGGTTTAACCAATGCAGATTCATGTCTTCACCAGCCCATTGCCATGGAGATTAATTTTATTATTCTAAAATTTCCTTTTTTGTCCCTTTTACACACAACTGTTTTCCACTCTCCCAATGCTTGGAAATCATTGACCTTTTTTCCATCCCTCTTATTTACATGAAATCACACAACAAGGAGCCTTTAGGTCTTGCTTCTTTCACGTTAAAATCTATTTCAGGTTCGTCCATATTGGTGCACGAATCAATATTATTCTACTTTTTTCCTGAACAGTCTTCCAGTTTAAAAATGTTCTATAATTTGCAGATGTATCAGGTTTCTTCTGTTTGTCAATTCCTAATCTCAATAACACTTAAAGACATTTGTGTAGAGGTTTCTGGTGGAACATATCATTTCACTTTTCATTTTTTAAAAAGATTTTATTTATCTATTTTCAGAGAGGGAAGGGAGGGAAGGAGGGAGAGGTGGGGAGAGAGAGAACCATCAATGTGCGGTTGCTGGCGGCCATGGCCTGCAACCCAGGCATATGCCCTGACTGGGAATCGAACCTGCAATGCTTTGGTTCCCAGCCCGCGCTCAATCCACTGAGCTACTTCAGCCAGGGCTCATTTTACAATTAACATTCAATTCTTCTGTCAGAGGGTGAACTGACAGCTGTTACAGTAAAATGTTTTGAAAAACAAATTTTCGTCTTGTACTAGCCTTTGTATCTTCTATAAAAATTAGTTGATTATATATCTGTGAATCCTTTCTGGATGCTATAACCTGTTCCATTTATTTGTGAGTCCATCTTTTTCCTAATGCTCCACTGTCTTCATCATTATATGTTATAGTTCCTTGTGAAATGAAATAACTTTAATACTCATACTTTGTTTTTATTTTTCATAATTATTTCACCTATTGGTTTTGGAATTACATTTAAATTTATAATCAGCATGTCAATATTTATACACAAAAAAAGCCTTGCATGGGTTTCAATTGTGACCTCATGGAGTCTATAAAGCAGCCAACTTCAAGTCTTCCGATCCATGAATATGGTATACCTTTAGCCTCATTATCTGAAGTTTTATTCTTCAGTAGGCTGTGATTTTTCATCACTATTAAGACAGGTATCTAGAACACACTGTAAGAAATAAAGGACATCTTGGACAAAAAAACTAAAGGAAATCAGGAATATTTGGTATCAAAAAATAGAGAATATTAATAGAGACAAAAATTATAAGAAGTAATCAGATAGAAATTCTGGAGGGAAACCAAGAAGAGATGAGGTAGACATCAGGAAGGCTCAGATTTCCTGATTTTAAAAAATCAGAATCAGCCCTGGCTGGCATTGCTCAGTGGATTAAGCGTGGCCTGTGAACCAAAGCATTGCAGGTTCGATTCCCAATCAGAGCTCGTTCCTGGGTTGCAGGCACGGCCCCCAGCAACTGCACATTGATGTTCCTCTCTCTCTCTTTCTCCCTCCCTTCCCTCTATAAAACTAAATAAATAAAATATTTTTAAAAATTAAAAAAATATTAGTATCTTTGGTACTTTTCAAAGAAGTTTAATGTTCATTATCATGTTAAGAGAGAATAACAATCAATGGAGTAGATGGAGAGGGCTTTTCATCTTGTGAATTCAGAAAATCAGGAGTGTAAAAACAAGGAACTCTTACCTTTGGTGACAGCATGAGTGGATCTGGAGAGTATTATGCTAATTGAAATAACCCAGTCAGAGAAAGACAAATAGCATATGATCTCACTTATATGTGGGATCCAATGAACAAAATAAACTGATTTTCAAAAGGAAACAGGGGATGGATACATGGAACAGACTAACAACTGTCAAGAAGAGAGGAGAGGAGGGGAGGAGACTGGATGAAAGAAGGTGAATGAATGAGTCAAAGAATATGTATGACAAGGTCTTCTAGAAAGTATCCAGCCATTTAATATGAAAAGTAGAGACATTTATTGAAAAAGATATAAAATACAAGAAATATTATACATAGGACAATGATTCCTCAGTCCTCTTCGAAGTAGACACCATGGAACCTCACACAGTTCTCCCAATTGCCAGCAGCTGCCCTGTCATATTATCCTGCATCTCACTGACAGTCTAATATCTCTTCTCTTTCAAAGGTGATTTTAGTTTTGGGAACAGCCAGAAGCCTCTGGTTCCCAAATTTGGGCTGTAGAGGGGCTGAGTCACCTGGGTGCTTTCATGTTTCACCAAAAAAACTATGCATGAGACATGGTGCCTGAGCAGGTGCATTGTCATGATGAAGCTCTCAATCACCAGTTGCCCAGAACTACAGCCTTCTTCTTCTTTTTTTAAAATCTGATTTTAATCATTGTTCAAGTACATTTTTCTCCCCTTTACTCCCAATCCAGCCCACCCACCCCTCCCTCCCAACTTCCCTCCCATTACCACCCTCCCACTAATTTTTGTTTTTGTGTCTTTTAACTTTGTTCCTGTAAACCCTTCTCCTTTTCCTCTGAAACTCCCTCTTCTCTCTCCTCTGGTCACTTTCCACCTGTCCTCTATTTCAGTGTATTTGACTATATTTTGCTTGTTTCTTTGTTCTGTTGTTTAGGTTCCTGTTAAAGGTGAAATCATATGGTATTTATCTTTCACTGCCTGGCTTATTTCGCTTAGCATAATGCTTTCCAGTTGCATCCATGATGTTGCAAAGGGTAGGAGCTCCTTCTTTCTTTCTGAGGCATAGAATTCCATTGTGTAAATGTACCATAGTTTTTTGATCCATTCATTTACTGATGGTATCTAGGTTGATTCCAGCACTTAGCTATTGTAAATTGTGCTGCTATGAACATGGGGGTGCAAAGGTTCTTTTGGATTGGTGTTTTAGGATTCTTAGGATATAGTCCCAGCAGTGGAATTGCTGGGTCAAAGGGCTGATCCATTTTTAGTTTTCTGAGGAAGTTCCATACTGTTTTCCACAGTGGTTGTACCAGTCTGCAGTCCCACCAACAGTGCACTGGAGTCCCCTTTTCTCCACAACCTCTCCAACACTTGTTGTTTGTTGCTTTGCTTATGATGGCCATTCTGACTGGTGTGAAGTGGTACCTCATTGTGGTTTTAATCTGCATCTCTCTGATAGCTAGTGATATTGAACATCGTTTCATGTGATTTTGGATCTTCTGTATGTCCTCCTTGGAGAAGTGTGTGTTCAAGTCCTTTG
>PVIA01019477.1:0-10442 GCA_004024845.1 Tonatia bakeri | reverse complement strand
CCCACTGCCCCGCCAGACTCTGCAGCGCTGCCCTGACTTTATCCTCACCTGCCTTCCCCAACCAGCAATGTTCTCAGAAAGATATTTATGTCACACGACGTTGGCCGGAAACCTCGCAATCACGACATCAGTGACAGATGGCCTGCCCATGGCATCTGTTCCCCGTCCCCACTTCTCACCCGCGGCCACATCTCCCACCACTTCCTTGGTGGGCGGTCGCCGGCCCAGTGCCACGTCAGGTGTGGACTGACCCTTCTTCACTTCTCTCTAGTCCAGGGTCTCTCTCACCCTCCACTGTGCTTCTCCCGCCACACGCGGGCGTAAAACTGAAGATCTCTGCTTCGGCCCGAGTCCCATCAGGGGATGGAAAGACACACAGCAGGGGAAACAGGAGAAGTTTGATATAAAAACTATTAAACTCTGATAAGAGGATAACTGTGCAGCGTGAGGAAGAACCGCCGACAGCCCCCTGGAGCGTAGGCAGTGAGCGAACCATCAGCCCCGGCTGCATGGACGGACGTGCAGAGGGCCTGGGGTGGCCTGTGAGGAGGCGGATCAGCCCCGGCCGCATGGATCACTTAGTTGAAGGGTCTTTCTGTGCACTGATGGGTCACCGGTTTGATTCCCAGTCAGGGCACACACCTAGACTGCGGGTTCAGTCGATGTTTCTTTCTCTATTTTATCCAAGCATCAGTGTTCCCACACAAACAGCTTTTTGAATACCTGTGTTGACTGGTACTGATACATTTATTATACTATAAATTTAAGTATAATACTTAATGTTGCTGTGGTTTTATGTGTGTGTGTTAATTAATATTTTTCATAATGACTTTTTGGAAGCGACCCAACTTCCTTGGAAAATGAACTACTGTGTGTGTGACTGTCCTCACTGCTCTTTGCCTGAGGCATTTTCAATGACAGCATTATTATGAAAATAGAGAATCAAGCAGCACGTCACAAAGCTGGGCTTCATGGCTCACTTTGCAGCCCGGTAATCAGGGACAAGCGGAGGTCACAAGCACCTGACTCAAAGACCGGCTGTGCGTCTGACGGGGAGGAAGCACCCGCCGTCGGGATCACCAGGGGACCGCCACGTGAAGACAGCCGGTCTGTTCAGAGGGTGAGCGCGACGGGGTCGGAGGTCTTGCAGGAGAGGCGTCCGGCCCCTCGTTCCCGAAGGGCGCGCTCCGAAAGTGCTAGGAGAACCACACTGACAGGAAGACACTTCTCTCCTCTGCACCCCCTTACCCCTCTGAGGTCGATTCCATCGGAGACGAGGTCAGCCCGACTCCCCACGCAGCCAGGCAGGACTCTCCGCCTTTCCGGCTCCTGAGCCTCGAAGAGACAGCACCGTGGGCGGGGTCCGGATGTGGGCCTGGCAGTCACTCGGCGGGGCCAGCAGGACCGGGCTCTGAATTCATCTCCCAGCGGCAGAGGCTCAGAGGGGTGGGCTCCAAACCCAAATCGCGTCCCCAAGCTCCCTTGGTCTGACATATGACCTACAACGTGTCCCCAGAGACAGGCCTTTCTTTCAACACTTTCAGTGGGGGGTCCCCACTTCTTGCTTTAAGTGATTGCACTCTGTCGTGAGGTCCCCTTGCGAGCAGTCTCTGTGCCCGCTCTGTCCGAGCCCCACCAGAAAGGGCTCCCCTATGACCTGGGGTCCTGGCCCGCAGGCACGTCCTCCTCTGAGCACCACCCCCCCAACCCCCGACCCCCAGCCACCCCGTGAAGGCTCCAGGCGGCTCTGCTTCATGAGAACCAGGGCCCGGCTCTGCTGGCACCACAGCCTCACCTGGGAACACAGCTGCTGTCCCCCCACCTCAGTCCCTGCGCCCTGTCTCTTCCACAGGACAAGAGGGTCAGAATATACGGGCACCTCTGGCCGCCTCCCAGACCTATGAAAAGTCCTTCCTTTCCCTGCATTCCTACTGTTTCTGAGACCACGGCCACGTTTTTCAGTCTATATAACACCTCACTCTGTAACACCTCACTCTATAACACCTTGCAGCCATGGTTTGAATTTTAAGATCAACTTTTCAAAGTGAGAGTAAATATTAAAGGTCAGACAGCCCTGTCTCCTGTGAGTGTTAATTTCTCCATGACACCCAGAGTACACAGGACTGTCACCCCTGCTCAGATGCCCTCGCAGATGGACGACCCCTTCTGGCGCCCAAATCTGAGTTTGGCTGTTACGTTAATAAAACTGCCACCGACTGAAAAGATGAACTCGTCGTGACTTCAGGTCTGTCCCTCTAGAGTCTGGACCCTGGGATTTCCAGAACGCCAACATCAGTCTGTCTTCTAGGAGACAATCATGTAAGTGTGTGGGGAGTGAAGGGACAGCACCCTTTACTCGAAATGCTCCCAGGACACGCTTCTGAGAGCCCCACCACATCTCCCCTCTGCTCCCTCTCTCTGAGCGGCGCCTCCCAAAGCCTGAGTCCAGACCACGCGGCAGACCCCCAACTCGTCTGATACCCTCTGAGCCAAACACCTTTCTTCCTCCCCTCCAGCTCGGTCCACGTGTGGAATGGGTTTGAACTTGTGTCCGCAGGGGATATGAAATGTGACAAAGCAGCAAAAAGAAGAAGAAGAAGAATTTGCAAACACAGGAAGAAATGGCTGGATAAATCAATGAATGCCTTAAAACTCAAGCAACCAGTCTTAGCTCCATATAACCGGAGGCCATCCGGTCCTTCCTACCTCTGCAGCCCCTTCTCCCTGCGGTCCGGTCACATGGCCGCCCCCCAGCCCCTAACACACTGAACCGCACCACCTGCGAGCCGCAGCTGCAGCCGCAGCCGGCTCCCCAGCCCCCACCTGCACCTGTCAGATTCACCTTCCGCGTTCCTTCTCCGGACCCTTGATCTGACCCTCCTGCCCGCAACAGCGCCATAGGGCGATGTTTCTTTAATTAGACTTGACTTTTTAGAGCAGGGTTTTCTGTTTTTTTAGAGAGAGAGCAGAGAGAAAAGGGAGAGAAACATCAATGTGAAAGAGAAAAATTGATTGGTTGCCTCTCGCATGTGCCCCAGTCAGGGACTGAAGCCACATCCCAGGCAGGTGCCCTGACCAGGGATCAAACCGGTGACCTTCCAGTTGGAGGGATGACGCCCAACCCACAGAGCCGCACCGGCTGGAGCTAGAGCCGTTTTATAGTCGCGATAAAGACAAGTGGCAAGTGCGGTTTTCCACACGCCCGCCCCTCAACCCGCCCCGCCCCTCGCCCCGCCCTCGCCCCGCCCCGCCCCTCGCCCCGCCCCGCCCCTCGCCCGCCCCCCGCCCCGCCCCCCCGCCCCGCCCCTCAACCCGCCCCGCCCCGCCCCGCCCCACGCGCAGCCTTCCCCGCCGGCGATGCCCACCGCACGGTCTAAGCAGCACCCTCCTTAGTGGGGGGGCAAGGCTTCGGCCACTCAGTAACTGGGCGGTTTGTTCTCTGGTTGTTCAGTTTTAGGAGTCTTTGCGTAATTTCTCCCACAACAGGTTTGTCGTCTGCAAATGTTTTCTCCCGTCTGTGACGTGTCCCTCGCTCTCTTGACATTGCCTTTCCCGGAGCAGAAGTCTCTAATTTCAGCGAAACCCGCCTGTCCACTCCTTCTTCCACGGACCGTGCCTCCGGTTTGTATCAAAAAGCCGTGGCCAAACTCGACATACGCTGGATTCCCTCCTATGTTATCTGCCAGAGTTTTGTGACTTTGCTTTTTACGTTTAGGCACGTAATCCACTTTTGAGTTAACTTTGTGAAGGGTACAAGGGCTGTCTCCAGAGTCGGTGTTCTGCAGGTAGGGGTCCAGGTGTTCCAGCACCGTTTGTTGAAAAAACATCTTTTGCTCATTTTACTTTCTTTGCTCCTTTCCCAGAGATCAGCCGACTGTATTTATGTGAGTATGTCTGCCTCACTCTCTATTCTGCCTCACCCATCGATGTGTTTATTTTTCCGACCAGTGCCACCGTCTCGATGACTGTAGTTGATGGTGAGGCGTGAAACCGGTGCTGTCGGTCCCGCAGCCCCGTTCTCCTCCTGCAGTGCAGCTCTGCCTGCGTCCAGGGCCTTGGCCTCTCCACGCACCCTCGAGAATCTGTCTGCTCACGTCCAAACATCGCCTGCTGGATTCTGACTGGGATTGCCTTGAATCCAGAGACGACGTTAGAAGGAAGACCGGACATCTTGGCAATGTGGAGCCTTGCTGCCCGGGAACAAGAAGGGGTGTCTCTCGGGTTTTCTGAAGTTCTCTGATTTCTTCAACAGAGATCGGGAGGGGGGTTCGTATGGATCCTGGACACATTTTTTAGACTTACATCAAAGTATTACATTTCGGGGGCTGCTGTTGTAAGTGGCATCTTGCATTAAATGTCTGATGCCATGTGTCCAGGGTCGACATGCACAAAGCGGGGACATCTGCATGGCAGCCTCGCATCTGTGACCTTGCGACAATCTCTGCTCATTTCCAGGAGGGGTTTTCTAGATTTGTGTGTATTTTCTAAATAAACGGTCATGCCGTCTTGCAAAAAGACAGTTTTATTTCTTTTTTTCCTATCATCGTAACTTTTTTTTTGTCTTACGTCACCAGCAGAGGCTTCCAGAATGACGCGAGAAGCCGTGAAGAGGAATCCCTGCCCCTTCCTCCTCTTAACAAACAGCTTCTAGTTCCCCACCACTAAGTATCTCGTCAGCCTCAAGCTTTTTGTGAAGTCTTTACCAAAATGAGAGTGTCTGTGTTCCCCGTTCCTCAAGGAGGTTTTCACGATGGGTTTTGGGTTTTGTCAGATGCTTTTTCTGCATCTGTTGAAATGATTGTGTGATTTTTCTTCTTTTGGCTGTTGATGTGACAGATGACATTAATGACCTTTTGAGGGTCGAACCAACCTTGCAAAACTGGGACAAATCCCATTTGGTTAGAATTCATTGTCTCCATGGTGGGAGTCAACCTCATAATGTTTTGTTGAGGATTTTTACACCGACATTCATTTTAGGTATTGCTCTATGGTTTTCTTTTCCTGCAACATCTTTATCTGGTGTTGGTATCAAGGCAATGTTGGCCTCATAGGATGCATCAGTCAGTATGTCTTTACTCTGTCTTCTGGAAGTGACCGTGGAGGACCAGTATAACTGATTTCACAAAAGTTTTGTAGAATTTACTAGTGACTCATTCTGGTTTGATGCTTTCTGTTTTGGAATATTAACTGTTGATTCAACTTCTTTAATAAATATAGTCCTATTAAGATTTTCTATTTCTTCTTGTGGTTTTGGTAGACCATCTGATGTTTTATAGCAAGTAACTGTTTATTGTTATAATTCTGTTTGTTTATTTTTATTCAGGTAGTCAGATGTCTGCTGTTTTCAAACCTTGGTCTCACTGCCCACTGGAATGCGCCCTCCTTGAACACACAGATGACCACTGTCACTCGACACTGCACTGCACTCACCACAGGCGTCAGAGAAGATGTAAATACATGCAAAGATGTATCACGTTCATGGGCTGGAAAACTCAATTTTGTGAAGATGTCTATTCTCCCAAAGTTAATCTGTACTCAACTCAATCCCAGTTGTAATCTCAGCATTTTGTAACATTTGGATAGAAACCAAAAGAGCGAAAATAGCCAAAGTGCTTTTGACAAGGAACATTTGAGTGCTCACATAACTTAATATCAATGTCATGGCTGCAACTCTGCGTAAACACAAGCTCGTGCTGTCGGGGGGGAGGGGACACAGGAGCAGGTGGAGGGCTACACCGACCCGGGGCTCAGCTAACACAGGGCCCCCCAGCTCCGCAGAGAGGCCCCAAGTACCGACATCGCGGTGGTTCCAGCCCCCAAAACACAGACACGTGCGGGAACAGAGGACATTTGTTTATTGGAAAGATACAACTTTCCCAGCTACGGAGAAATTCTCGCCCACGGACAACACACAACCAGAGAATGGGACAACCGACATCTCCTATTTTGAACACAATCAGAATCAAATCTTCCATCCTCAGGTCACACAACAGAAGCATTCACAATCCCCCAAAGACAAACAGGTTCTCCGAAGTCCATACATGTGGTATCCAACCCTTACATGATGTACAGGTGATAAGATGGGGCATCCTTTGGAGGAAAAGTGTTAATTTTTAAATATTTTATTAGAGGCACAGGATGCTGTAAGGTGATATTCTACCAGCAAAAGGAGTAGCATCTTCTGTAGCAAAATGGTCGGAAGGTACAGCAGCCACAGCCATAGCCAGATCCATAGCCACAGCCGTAGCCACAGCCGTAGCTGCAGGAGTTTCCGTAATAGTTGCAACACATGTCGGCAGAGGGTGAGGTCTCGGTGCAGCTGCAGAAGGTACTTCTGATGTCACCTGTCCCCTGTGACCCTGGAGCTTTATATATGGCTGGGAGGGCCAGGGAACACTGTCTGTCTGGTGACTCATGTCACAGATGTTTGTCCACTGCCTGGTGCGTGCAGGTCGCGCCTGTCAGCTGACAGTGAGAGGGCTTGGCGTTTTCATGAACAGCATCTGCCTTAGATGACCCACCGCAGAGTCCCCAGCATTTACTGCAGAAGTGTGTTTGTGTTTGTGACCGGCACATTGTCTGGAGCCAGTCACATGTCTACAAGGTGAGTTCCCTTCAACCATCCAGCTATGTGAGCACGTGATTCCCAAGACCTGTGTCATGTGACAAGGCCCTGCGGAGGGGAGGGAAGTTCATGTCTGCTGTGAAAGTATCCCAGTGAGCACGACCGAGGCCTCGACTGCCGACTCCACAGAAATCACTTCGCAGTTTCTTTTCCCCGGGGCACAACGCTGCTCTGCACCGAGACTTCTCGGCGTCTCATGTCAGAGACTCCCCTCGGACCCAAACACCCGGCCAGGTCACATTCTGATGGTGGGTTCCTGCCCCTGGGCCGCCCCTCAGGGGGTTTTGCAGTTGATCCTTTACTTAGCACCAAAATGACACAAAACTAACGTTTACTAGAACACTGTTGAATATTTTTTAAATCACAGACTTCAGAGACTTCAGTCTATTTGAGCACAAGGAAGTCATAAAAGCAGTCGGCATCTTACGATGTGGAAATGAGATCACAGAAAGGTTGGGAAACTCCCTAAAAATCTCACAGCTGACCCACGACCGAGATCCAGCGTCTGCTCCTCTGTGCAATGCGGCCTGGGGTCCCCCTTCTGACCACCACGGGCTGAGCACTTGTCAAGGCCGGGAACTTGCTGTTCCTTTTGGGAACCCTGTTCTCTGGGAAATTACCGTGTCGAAGTCCCCGTGTGCTGTGGCGTCTCCGTCATTCCTGGCGTCATTTTGGGTCTGAGATGGACGCTAGGCACAGCATGTTGCTGACAAGCCACATCCATCAAGAAGGGCTGATGGCACCTGTCACCCTTTCCCTGTCACCCAGGGCCGTCTGCCTTTGGGTCCATCCCCAGGACTGGTCCCCTCCTCCCTGCCAATGGGCACACGGGACACCCAGGTCCTCTGAGAACACACCTCTCACCAGAGGCCCCAGAGGACAGGAGGAAGCTGGTGCAGGTGACCACAGCAGGAGTGGCTCAGAGCTGCAGCCTGTCACCATCTCACAGCCCCAGGGGACCCGGGGTCTCAGCTCGGCCTGACCGAGCCGCCATGACATCACACCCACGGCGTCCGCAGGACGTGAGGAAACCGCTTCGGTGTGCACTTGACCTGGGCTGCCAGATTTGCAGGTCTGCCCCTAACATTGCATCAGACACATTTATACTAAAAATATCTTTTTGTATCTGAAATTAAAATTTATCCATCGTGTGTTCTCTGTCGACCCTAAACACAAACACGGGGGCGATGTCCCATCACCTTTGCCAAGGTTGGAGAAGTCACAGGCCCTTCCCACCAGGAAGGGGTGAGGGTCACAGTGGGGTGGCTTTCCGGGGTGGGGAGGGTCATGTGTGTTCTCACCATCCACGCCTGTGAGTTTGCTCCTCGAGCCCAGCTAATGACGACGTTCCCTCCAGACAGAGAACAGCCCGTTTTGGGAAGGTCCCGGCACATGGACATTGTCCGGGATGGGGTCCCCTTCCCCCCCCCCGTTCGGAAGGCGTCTCCTCCTCTCTGACGACCAGCTCCCATCCCCCTCCACATTCGGGCCAGAAGTCCGTCTCTTCTTCAGAAAGGGTCCTGACCCTTCTCTCTCCCCTCATTTCTCCCCCGTGTCTCCCAAACACCCGTGTGCGGTTCCGCCAACGTTCCGATCTTTGTAACCGTGGCGTTGGGCCTTTCCCGCATGTCAGAGGGTGGCGGTGACATCCCTCACCCTCTGTCTGCAGCGCGGAAGGGTCTGTCCTCCACCAAACGCTCAGTAAGTGACTCCTCCCTTCGCTAATTCCTAAGAAGTGCTTCTATTTCTGCGAGAATAGCAATCAATCTGCCCATCTTCTGCCCTTTCTCTACTCAAGATGACAATTTCGTTCAAGATTCCTGGGATTCTGGGAACTCCACATTTGTTTGACCTGGGTGGTTAAACTTTGACTGTAGTTTTTGAAGTCCTTTTGTGCCCCGCAGGGAGACCAGGTTTCTGAAGCCAAAACACCCCCCAGCGGCTGCGGCCCCCCTGAGATATGGGCACACGAGCGTTTCCGGTTCTGCGCTTTCCTGGGACCCACACCTCCACCAATCCCACCGGGCGGCAGAGCTCACATGCACTTCTCCCCTGGGTGTCCCGGAGGAGGGGAGGGGCGGGAGAGGACACGGAGGGGCGGCTGCTTCCACCCTCCCCCGACCTTGTCGCTTGCCAAAAATCTCCTGGGAACAGGTGGCCCTGTCTGGGTCTGGGCACGGCCAGCAGGAACGCGCCTCATGAGGGAGTCATCCTTGTCCTGGGGGTGTCACCCATCAGGAGGGCACTTGGGTGGGGTGCTGTGTCAGGATCGTCCCCTCCCCCCGTGTCTGTGCAGAGTATCCAGGCAGACGCAGCTCACCCGCCGCACTAGCCCCACTGATGCCGACCCTCGGCCCTGCAGGTCTCCCCCTGGGTGCCCACCCTGTGTGCCCTGCGTTCCGGGTGCTGAGAAGAGGCACAGACCCGTCTGATAGCACCTCTTGGGGTGCTCCCCCTCCTCCCCCCTCCCCCCTCCTCCTCTTCCTCCTCCCCCCTGCCGGCATCTCGGGTCTCAAGGGTCCTCCCTGCACGGAACCCCAGGGCGCTCTGTCCCCTCTCACTGTTGGTGGCATCACCCACTCCAGGCTCTCCGGCCAGTCCCCAGGTCACTCTGACACCTCCCTCAGAGCCCCCGGCCCCCCTCCCACCCACGTATCCACCATCAACGTGTCCTCCAGGCAGCCTTCTCTGGCGTTCGACTGCATGTGGGTGCGGGGGTGCGGGAGGGTGTGGGTGTGGTCAGAGAGGGCAGGAAGAGGCGGGCAGACCAGGGTCAAGGGGCACCGACACTTAAAGACAAGCTCTTAAGTGAAATGGATTAAGGACAGAACCTTCAGCCGAGAAGCAGCCATTTTTCCAGAGATGTAACAGAAAACCCAGACTGCGCTGCGGCAGTCAGCATGTCGCCGTCGGAGTGGGGGACGCACACCGCCCGAATGAAGGGTGAGCATCGGCCTGCTGCTCTCTGCGGGCGGAGGTCCCAGACCCAGGGACGGAAGTGTCAGCCCACAGCGTGTCTGACGCAGGAGATACATGAGCGTGTCAGGCCAACGAAACGTGTTTATTTGGAAATCATCGCACAGAAGAAGGTGGTGGGCTAACACTTGAACTGTGACCAAAGTGAGGTCTTCTGCCCGGGAGCGTCGGGACCGACTCAGGCCTCCCAGTAACAGCACGGACCTGCAGGAAGACGACCCTTCTTCTGAGTCTCTGCTCTCCACTCTGTGCAGTCTGATGCCGCTGAGAGACACGGAGGCGGAGCAGGCCTTGAAATGATCGTTCTAGAGGAAGAGGTGCATGGCAGCGACGGCCTAGCAGCAAGAATAACACTTTCTGTAGATAGATGGCCGGTATCCACAGCAGCCGTAGCCACTGCCGTAGCCACAGCCATATCCAGAGCCATAGCCACAGCCATATCCAGAGCCGTAGCCACAGCCGTATCCAGAGCCATAGCCACAGCCGTATCCAGAGCCGTAGCCACTGCCGTAGCCACAGCCGTAGCCGCAGCCATATCTAGAGCCGTAGCCACAGCCGTATCCAGAGCCGTAGCCACAGCCGTAGCCACAGCCATATCCAGAGCCATATCCAGAGCCGTAGCCGCAGCCGTAGCCGCAGCCGTAGCCACAAGAGTTTCTATAGTGGTTGCAACACATGGTGCCCAGTAGTGGAGCTTCTGTAGTTCGGGACAGGGGCCAGTGCAGGTCTGAGGTCTGAATGTCCCTGGACCCTGAGGCCTTTATATACTGGCAGAAATGGGCGGAGCACCCAGCACAGACTCCGTGGCCTCATTACCCTGGCAATTTTCATTTTTAAAAGG
>PVIA01019476.1:0-10458 GCA_004024845.1 Tonatia bakeri | reverse complement strand
GCCTTACCTCACTGCATCTACCACACAAAAGTGCCGCTGCCCCTGCAGACAATGGGGAAACTGAGACTTGGGAGCTCAGTGACCTGTCCAAGGTCCCACAGCCAGGACGGCAGGGAGGTGGCTTGAAGCCAGGGTGCCAGGGCCTTGGAACAAGCATCCTTCATCAGAAGGGTGTGCTCCCAGGAAGTCCCCATCTGTCCTCTGGGGAATGTTCCCCACAAGGCTGGGCCAGACACACCGACAGAGGCCTGACCGACAGGCTCGGGGGGACAGGCACCTGTTGGCTTGCTCCCTGACCACCTCGAACATGCTGACGTGCAGGGTCCTATTGAGCGGGTGGGTGCTGGGCAGCTTGTAAATCCGGAACTCAGCGGCTGTGACCGTCTGCCCCGCTGGGATCTGCGTCAGGTCAAAGTGGAACTCCTTCCAGTGGGGTTCCTGGTGGCCCAGGGCGCGGTCGAGCTCCACTGCAAGACACAGCAGGCTGGTGTTCACTCCTGGTTTGGGGTTCAGGCTCCAGGGTGGCCGGGCCTGGTGGGAGCCAGCGGCCCGGGCTGCCTGGGGGGAGGCATTTCCTCCTTGGAGAATGGGCTTGACTCCATCATGCTGACCTGTGAGCCCCACAGTGAGGTGCCTAGCACAGCACGTGCCACACAGTCGGGGTCAACAAGGGCAGCTTATCTTTCTGGTCCCCGAGCCTCCAACCCAGCAGGGCCCTGCTCAGGTCCTGCTGGCTCTCACTCTGGGACCCACAGATGAGGCAGAGAGGACAGGTCCCTCCTCTGGAGAGCTGGACTTCAGCCCCAAGGCAGAATAGGCCATGTGGTGGGCACGGACATGACTGAGTACATTTCAGAGGCTACCGATGTGTGTGGGTGGGACATGGGCGACAGTGAGCGATCACATCTGACACTGGGCCTTGAGGGGTGACAGTGAACTTGCCAGGAGGTCACAGGAAAAGGATGCTGTAGAGGAAAGGACCAGCATAAGCAAAAGCCTAGAGCTGAGGGACTGATGGCACAGGCAGGAAAACAGCCATAAAACACAGCAAAGGGCCAAAGGATGACGGTTACTTTTGGAACAAGGATGAGGGAAGGACAGAGGGAGATGGAAAGGAACAAGGAGAAGCAAGGCAGGAGCGACAGCTCCTGGAGAGGCCCTGTCAAGTTTTGGGGAAATCCCATGGTGTGGTGCGATCAGAGCAGGCTCCCTGGAAGAGGTGACATCTGAACTGGACTTGGAAGATGGATGGAGTCTTGGCAGGTGGAGAGGTGGCAGGAAGGGCATTCTAGGCAGAGGGGACATCGTATGGACAGGTTGAATGGGCCGGGGTCACCCACACATCAGTGGGGTTGAATATGGAGTGAGTCTGGCTGTGGCCTGACTGCGGGGGGCTGGAGTTCCGGCCTAGGAGCATGGGCTGTGCCTCTGGCCCGTGGGGGCCAGGGTTCTGGCAGCAGGGCAGTAGGTGACTGGCTTGGAGTGGGAGCTGTGTGTGGAGGCGGGGGTGAGGCACGAGCTAGAGGGGGACCCGAGGTGGGTGCAGAATAAATCCCCAGCTGCTGGGAATGTCTAGGACAGTGTATGTAGGGCCGTTTCACTTCAGTTTTCTGTCACTTTCTTAAAAAAAAAAACCTTATTTATTTTTAGAGAGGGGGAGGGAGAGGGAAAGAAACATCACTGTGTAAGAGAAACATTGATCAGTTGCCCCTTGCATGCCCCCAACTGGGGACCTGGTTCACTACCCAGGCACGTGTTCTGACTAAGAATTGAACAGGCGACCTTTGGTTCACAGGCTGACTCTCAATCCACAGAGCCACAGCAGCCAGGGTGAGCCTCTGTCACTTTCAAACACTAAAAATCTGTGTTTCCGGAAGGCAGGGGCGGGAGCCGCCCAGCACCTTCCCCCAAACCCAACGCTGAGATTTTAATTACATGTCTGCGAGTCTTTTTAAAAACTCTCTCTCTGGCCCCTGGGCTCAGTGACCACAAGTCACCAGGCGGGGGGCGGAGGCGGATGTGGGGAGCGCTTCCTGTCCTCGCAGTGGGAGTTTGGTCCAGTGATGGGCGGGGCAAACAGCTGTGCTGCGTGGGGCCAGCGGGAACCATGCTTGGGCAGGAGGAGGAGACGGTTCCATCCCCAGACTCGGGACAGGAGGAAATAAAATGTCCATCATTAGGGAGCAGGACACGCAGCAAATGCCCTCGGGAGCCAGGCTGTCTCAGACACACAGGGTGGCCTCGGTCCTCCACAGTGGCAGTGAGCGCAGAGGGCAGGGTTCTGGACAGAGACACGCACGCACACACACAACTTTGGTGACAATTCCTGTGGATTCAGGACCACACCGACCACATCTGCAGGACGAAATAGGTCCAGGCTGTTGGGTGTCACAGGCTGTGGCACCGAGAGCGAAGGGACGCCCTTCCTTCACACCCTTCCCCAGACCCTGTCACAGCAGCGTTCTGTGGTCTGTCCCCGGGCGCAGCGGGGTCTGACGGGCGGGTCACTGGGAACCTCTGCAGGCCTGACGCTGATTTTCATGTTGGATCTGGGGACTGAGGGAACAACCCACAGACCTGCCAGTGCCACACAGGCACCAAACCCTGTCGCCTCCCTCCTTTGCTGGGTCACGGCCGCCTCGTTCACCTGAGCTGCCTCTAGTTCCAAACTTCCGTTCTGCACTGTCTGATAAACCACCCAGTAGCTCCAGTTCAGGAAACGGCCCACCCTGGCTGCTCCAGGCAAGCTCCGGAAGATGGGACATTTTTCAGAAAATAGTGCTTTTAATCAGAAACTGATAAAACTTTCAGTAAGTGTCCAAAGGGAGTTCTCCCTCTCTTTGCTGGAACTCTGTGGATGTATAACTTTTCAGAGGTTGCTCCTTTGACTTAGGGAAGATATTTCTTCTCAAAAGCTGAGTGAGCAACAGCGTTTGTAGGGACCTGGAGTTTCCCCTGTGGAGTTGCTGGCAGGTGCCCTGCGATAAGCCACTAAAACAGCCCTGAGAAGGGTAGCTGCTCCGGCCTGCAGCCGGAGCTCCGGGTCCCAGCCCTGACCAGTACTTCCCCTGTGTGGGCTCAGTCTCCTCATGTGTCAAGTGGGGATACAAGGAGCCTTTCCATACAGGGCTGAAAGGGCTTTGTATAGGGCAGAGATTATGAGATAGGCTACTCCTTATCTCGTAATAGCGATGGCTACTCCTTAGGAGTCAGGATGGCTGTTGACCTCTAACTTTTGACCTTAATCGATGTATTGCAGCGATGACCTCCTGCCAGCACCATTAGGAGATTCATGTGTGAAACTGAAGAGCCACGGGGGGAAAATGGAGTTGGCTGATTTCTTTTTCTGAATGAAAGTACAAAATAAAAGACAATAGAACATCCAATGTATCAATGCAGCTGAAAGGCGTTTGGATGGCGTCGAGGTGCCTCCTTGGTCAAGGATCCTGGTCCTCTGGGTCTCAGTGTGCGCATCTGCAGAATGGCCACTTGACGCCGGATCAAAGGAAATTGTGAAACGCCACGTTGGCTATTGTGGCCGGTACTTGGTTATGATCCAGCAAGTGCGTCTGACACATTTTTCAGGAGCATTTCCTTTGCAGTACTGCTTCATGCCCAGCCTCCCCCTTCCCCATGACCACGGTCTGGAATCTCCCAAAGATGCCTGGGCTCGGACCTGCAGCCCTGCGGCAACGCCACGGGGCCATCGCCCGACTTCTGGCTCAGGCTCAAAGCAGACACTGACCTTTTTCTCTGTGAAAGTGCCAAAGATTCCCAAACATCAAGCCCTAAGGACAGAGATCACCACATACACTCTCCTTGAGCGTTTCCACGCACCTGGAGATGGAACCTGGGAGTTCGCAAGCTGTGTGGGCCCTGTCCACGGCAGTGGCCCTCCCCCCACCACATGATGCTGAAATAATGGTGTGAGATCCAAGTTGAACTTGGCCCACCGCCACTCCCCATCCTGCTGCTGTTGTTTGATGATCATAGAGGGAATTTATGGGAAAAGCCAAGGAGTGTACAATGTGATTTCTTGGGTTTTCCCAGTAAAATTTTGCTCCCGGCTGTGGGGTTGGGTAGTTCATTCCTGGGCCCCCTGGCAGATTCAGACAGGCTGAGTGGGGTGGGGCTCCCTTCCTGGCCTGTGTTCTGGATCCTGGACATCTGAGATATGTCCTGCAGGGGGTCCCCTCGCCTGGATTGATTACTGGCCTGGGAACCCAAAGGCTGCTGGTTCAATTGTCTCTGGTTCAATTCCCACTGAACCAGGCTGGTTCAGTGCCTGGGGTGTGGGCCAGGTCCCCAATTGGGGCCTGAGAGAGGCAACTGATCAGTGTATCCCTCACACACAGATGTTTCTCTCCCTCTCCCTCCTTTCCTCTCTCTCTAAACATCAATAAATAAAATCTTTAAAAAAACCCACAAAAAAGCGGCCTTGCCTTCACCTCCTCACCGTTACTTCCAAAACTGTCCCCAGATAGTGCCACTGTCTCCTGGTTCCTGCTGAACCACTGTCTTAGGTTCCTGCTAGGAACCAACTCCTCTGGAGGAGGCAGGCAGAAGGAACAGTAAATGCAAAGGCCTTGCACATTCCAGAAACATCCAGGAGGCCAGTGGGGCTGGAAGCTAGGGGTCCTAGGGTGAGGTGTCCAAGATGAGGCTGGAGTGACAAGCAAGCCAGTTCACGGTTCTGTTTCTCAGCTCCTAAGAGCTCAGCAGAGCGACTCCAGAGACCTCTGTGACGCAGACGAAATGTGAGAAAGCTCAAGCACCGCTGATGCCGTGACGGCCCTGGAGCCTGTGAGGCTGGCTGGAAGCCCCCTGGAGTTTCCTGTGGCCAGCAGAGACTTTCAGTCAGCTCCACGGACACCAGGGTAGGGGGCACATGGGCCCAGGGTTGGGGACAGTTAATGCCACCGCTGTTTCCACAGGCACCTTATTTTCTACAAATTCCACTTGGGGAAACACTCAAAGGGTTTACTTTCTTAACCCTCTTCTTTGGCTCCAGGAAAATAAAGAATCATAGGACCTTCTCCAGCCCGATGAAACAGCCTCTGGGCCGCATGTTTTCGGGAAGGGCCCCTGCAGGCAGGAGGTGGCCTCTGAGGCCCTGCACTCGCCACTTACGGGCCGAACCTCCAGAGGCTACACCCCGTGTCCACCAGCCCAACACCAGCAAAGCCTTTGGCTATTTTCATGCCCTGGACAACATTTAGAGTCACCCAGATGACCTGAGTCTATCTTGTTTCTGTCCAAAAAGTAAGACTGCAAAAGAACCCCTCTTCCTCCACCCAGAGCAGCTGTTAAGACGAGAGGATCTTCTGACCTGTCCATCTGTCCTGCCTGCCCTCGAACCGCTCCCCAGCCCTGCGTGGCCCTAGGAGGGGCCTAAGCTGGGCTCTACGTTCTAGGACCCCCTGGGCTGGCCCGGCCCCTCCACTCGTCTTCCTGGGCCTTCTGGCTGCCAACACCCTCCTCACAGCCGCTATCCCCTGGGTGGCCCCCATCCCATGTCTGAAGGCCGCTTTCCTCTCAGTCCAGTGTGAAAGCCCCTCCTCCTCCTCGGACCCCACACAGATCAGCCTGCTGGCGCCCCCTTTCCCTGTCTGTCCCGGGGCCTCTGACCCTGCTTCATCTGCCCCCATGGGTGGAGAGTGGCTTGAGGGCAGGGGCCTGGCAGTGTGAAGTGGAAGTGGGAGGCTCCGTCCCCTCCTTCCCAAGGGCTGCTGGTCCCCAGGACAGTGGCTCAGCGCCCAGCACCGCCAGCCCTCGCTGTGGGTCTGGGAGTGGCTTCCACGTCCCTGTGTGCGCCGCCGTCAGAGGCCGCTCGTGTTCCTCACTTTCCTGTGGGGCTTGCCAGCCCTGGGGTGGAGGGCAGGCTCCCCCAGGGCCCCACAGGTGGACGGGCTGGGCCCCTCTGGCTGGTCCTGCTGTTAACAGAGGCCGAGTGGCCCACTTCAGACCTGAAACGAGGCCCGGGTCCCTGCCACCTGTGCAGGCCCACGGGGGAGCTGCAGAACCGATCGCCTGTGGGGTCTGCCCCCTGAATGGCTTCCTCCCTCCAGAAATCTCAGCGCTGCCCGACAGCAGCTCAGGGTTCTCGCTGAGGTATTTTTAGTCAGTCCTCATTACCGACTGTTTTCAGAGCTCTCTCCATAAATGGCTCCGCTCTCATAATTACCAGTCCTGGCCTCAGACGGCTTCAGACCCCAAATTAAAAGGGAACACCCGCACACTCCACCACATCAAGCCCGCCGAGGCCCAAAATAGATCCAAGGAGATATGAGCAAGGAGGACGCGATTCCCCCCATAAAAAACTGGGAGAGAACTGCACTGTGGGCGTTTCCCAGAAAGCTGTGCCCTGGCTGACACTTCCCCCTCTCCCGGGGAGTGTGTCCCGTGAGGCGGTGGGCTGTGTAGGCTGGACCTCCACTCTGTGCCCCCCCCTGGAGGAGCCCCCACCAGGAGGCAGGGGGTGGGCATGTTCTGCGGTCAGAGATGGAGAGGCCTTCAGGGCGACCCTGCCTAGAAGGGGAAACTGAGGCCCAGAAGGTGCAGAGACTTGCCAGGGGTCACGTGGCAGGGTAGAGGTCCTGCACGTGGACTTTCAGACTTGGAGCAGATGTAAAACGAGCAGCCCTCGAGTTCCTCTGGGTGGCAGTACTGGGGTGGGGGTCACCTGTCTTAAAGGCCCGCCTGTCAGCAGGTGCCCTGAGCATGCCTGCTGAAGCCACCTTCCTCCAGGCAGGACCCTGCAGGGACTTGGGGTCCCAGGGGAGGACCCAGGGACATGCCGTGCACCCATTGTTATTTTCCAAAATGACAGAGAGCGCTGGCCCCACCGGCCAGGCCACACTCCTTCACCTGGTCCTGGCCCCGCCTCCCACTGAGTTCCTCTTCCCTTCAACTCTGCCCACAGGCCCCGAGTGTCTGATTCCCAGAGACCGGGGTGCACGGCAGGAAGGAGCGTGAAGAGTTACATTTGGCACCTGTTCCCAGGTGGTTCGTGGTTTCCTGGGGAGGAGGGCAAAGAGGTGACATACCTCTGAATCTATAGGCAGAAAGTGTCTGACATGCACCATGATGCGTAGGGGCTGGAACAATGGAAGGAGCCCATCTCTTTGGGAGGAGTAGTGGGTGGGAGGACTCAGGTTTAGGGAAACCCCTACCAATCTCTTTTAAAGACAGAAGTGGAGGTGAGGAGAGTCTAGGCAGAGGGTGTAACCTGAGCAAAGGCACTGACGTGGGAAGTACTGTATCAATCGGCTCCCGTTTACGAAGTTCCTGCTGCGCCATGCACAGCCAGCTGGCCTCAGTGTGTGTTCCGCTTAGTCCTACACTGCCCTGGAAGGTAGGCCTCACACCCCTTAAAGGCATCTTAAAAGTGAGGAAATGAGAGTCAGAGACTTTAAAGGGAACCTGTGCACTGTCTCACGGCTCCCAACTGGCAGAGTCGGGACGGACATCCAGATTTGATACAACCACAGAGGGAAGAGGACAAAGATGTTCCGAGCAGTTTTATTCATAACCCCAAACCAGAAACAAGTCAGGTGTCCATTCGTGAAAAGGAATAAATGTGGTGCAGTCATGAAATGTAATGCAACTCATTTATAAAAAAGAACTACAGATACAACACTGCAGATTAATCTAAAAAATATCAATGTGGAGTGAAAAACCAGATGCAAGAGTATGCACTGTATGATTTCATTCACATGAAATCCAAAGCACAGGCCGAATGGTCGTGTGGTGACAGAAATGAGACAGTGGCTGCCTACGGTGACTGGCTACTAGGACTCCGAGGGGCACTCATGTTATAAGTTCCTATGAGGTCTGAATTTTGTATAATGAGTATGTGGTAGTTCTGTAAACCCCCAAACAATAGATACTTTGAAAACAGAATTCTCAACTCTGGCTGGCATGGCTCAGTGGATTGAGTGCTGGCCTGCAAACCAAAGGGTCGCTGGTTCAATCCCCGTGTAGTGCACATGCCTGGGTTGTGGGCCAGGTACCCAGTGGGGAGCATGTGAGAAGCAACCACACACTGATGTTTCCCTCTCTTTCTCCCACTCTTCCCCTCTGTCTAAAAATCAATAAATAAAATCTTAAAAAAAAAACAGGATTCAGTTTATAACATATGTTCAGTACTGTCCGACTCAGCAGCACACTCCTGGATCTAGGATGGCCCAGGCCTTGGGGTGGTGCTTGGGGTGGTGGAGAGGCAGGTCCTATGTAGGAAAAGAGCAGAGGAGGTGGGGAGACCACCTGCTGTGTGGCCTTGGGAAAACTACCTAACCCCTCTGAGCCTCATTCTTCTCTTTAAAACCAAGATGTGATAGTTAAGTATGAGATGGATGAAGAAACAGATGTGGGGGTCTGGGCATGGTGGCCCCTCAGTGTCATTCGCACGATCACTGAGCAGCCCCACAGGGTGGGTACTGTACCACATGACTATTGCTGAGTGAATTGGTGAAGAAAATGAAAGAATTCCCCAGTGAAGAACCAAAGAAAGTGATCCTGAGGCTCAAGGAGGTAAAGAGTCGGCCCTTCAAGGTCACAGGGCTGAGCAGGACCTGGGCCACACCCCTCATTCCCACTGACCCCGCCTCACCTGATCCAACAGCCTCAGTCTGTCAATACCCCTGTCCTCAGCTGCCCCAGACCCCAGAACAAACCAGCCCGGTGCAGGGAAGGGTCCGGACAAGAGTGAAGATGGTTCGTTCGTTCGTGGCTGCGTCTCTGCCTGCACTGCTGTTCATGCCTCAGTTTCTTAATCTGGATTTCGAGCACCTGTCACCATGCTGACATGAGGTGGAGGATTCTGGGGAAATAAGCAGAGCTGCTCCTTTCTGCCTATTTCCTCCCTTAGGAGGGGCTGGGCTGGCCTGAGGCGCCTGGGGGCAGGGATGGTGTTGGAAGAATGTACCTCCGACAGAGCCACAGGGTCAGAGCTGGGGAGCTCCTCGTTTTTCTGACACCATCACTATAGACTGGACGGAAAACCAGAGGCCGAGAGCAGGGAAAGGACATGAAGGAATCAATGAAGCTCCGACAGGACAAGTTCCCGGTGCTGTCTCCTGTCTTCTCCCTGAGCGCAGGCAACACTGAGGAGAAGCTCTGTCTGCTCTCTGTCAGCATTGATCGGCCCCGTCACTGTGTTCTGGCCATGAGAACCCAAGATTCTACAAGGCTGATCGACAGACAGGCCAGGCAGGGCCACCAGCCCTGACCACAGTCCTGACCTCCTAACACAGGCACTGTCTGTCATGGCACAGGCCCCTGAGGCATCCGCTCAGACACAAGTCCCGACCCATGCACTGGTGGCCTGAGAGAGGCCCCTGGCCTCTGGGTCCCACAGGCTACCTCTGAGGGTCCGGGACCTGGCCAGCACCAGGCCTGGCTTCTCAGGAGCCAGATGAGGATGATAAGGGAGGCAGAGCAAGAGGCAGCAGGCATAGTGCTGATAGAACAGCGACTCTGCTTAGACTCCATGGAGGTCCAGGGCCTGCGGTTTTGGGCCTCCAAACAAGGGAGGAGTCCTGCTAGGTGTCTGATCCCTCACACCAGTTAAAGCCACTCTCCCTGAGATTTCTACCACCGCAATTAGTACATCAGAATAAAGAAGACCCTCTGACAGCGGGCTGGGCCCGCCCACAACTGGGCTTCCACTGAACAAGGACAGGCCTGTTGATCCCATGGACCTCAGATCTTAATGAAGCACACAGAGATGGTGGGGGAAGAGCATGGGGTTGGAAACCACTGCCTGGATGATGTCATGTGCTTGCTGTGTGGCCCTGGGCTGGCCATTCAATCTCTCTGAGCCCATGAAATGAGGCTGGATGAAATGAGGACTTACAAAGCTATGGAACTTCAAGTGATAGTTTTTGTTCTAAAAGTAGGTGGAGACACCTTTGGTTGGCTTTTTAAAATCTTTTCTGGGTTGCACAAGTGTATAAGACACATGGGGACATTCCTGTCACATCCATCCCAGGGCTGGGCACCAGCTGGGAAGAACCAGAGTCTGCAATGATGAGGCCCAGGTTCACCCTAAGGGAGGGGAGGGGGTGACTTTCTGCTCCTCCCACGCATCAACCAATCACATGACAACTCGGAGGACACACTGCTCACTAGGAGCCCCATCTTACAAGGAGGGACCTGAAGTTCAGATTGGGGAGGGACTTGCCTAAGATCACACAGCAGAGTCAAGAGGGGAACCAGGTCTTCCTGCACTCAGGGCACTGCTTGGTTCACAGCCGCCACTCCCACTAGGGCTGTGCACACCTTGACCCAGGGGATGCTGGGGGAAGCAGGACGTGGGCTGGGCGGTGACTCACTCTAACAGATGGCTCCCTTGGGGGCATTTTCCAGGTGACTCCATCCACAGCTCTTCTTGGTCCTGGGCCCTGGGTCAGCTTGTCCCAAGGACAGAACTCCAGTCTCAGTCCCACATACTCTCTG
>PVIA01019475.1:0-10461 GCA_004024845.1 Tonatia bakeri | reverse complement strand
AAAAAAAACAAAACAAAAAACGATGTTATGTACAAAGCTGGGAGCACACAAGAAAGAGGAGATTGAAACAATAACTCAGACACGCTTTCTCTGGCATTTTGGGCTGAGAAAACCCTTGTGTGACCAAGAGACTTACAAAGCGAGAAGAGTTGTCATTCCTCACGGTCTTGGCGTTGCCAAAGGCCTCCAGTAGGGGGTTGGCACTGATGATTTGATCTTCCAGAGTCCCCTGCAAAGATAAGAGCAGTGCTTGTATCTGAGGCTCTGGACTTTCCAAGAGCCCCGGCAGTCTTGTTTCTGACTCTGGCTCTCAGACTCACCTGCATTTTGCCAGAAGTAGCTTCCTCCTTCTTCTTCTCCCCAGTAACTGCAATTGTTGCAAAGTACTGGATGACACGCTTGGTGTTCACAGTCTTTCCTGCACCAGATTCTCCGCTGTCAAACAGGACCAAACATATGTGAGAAATTAAGTCTTGTGACAAATGAAACTACTTCCACCATGAGTACTTAATACCTATGCATCCATTTTTATGTGTCTATGTCAGAGTCTCTGACACAAAGCTCTTTACTTCTACTGCTTATCACTGACAAGACATAGGGAAATTCATTCATTATTCATGTAACACATAGTTCTTCATTGCTTCAGATATGCCAGAATTCCTTCTAGGTGCTGAGGCCTGGGCTTGAGAGCTACAAAATGTAGCCACTCAACAATTAGGTAGGAAATTAAACAATTAGTAAAAAACTTTGAAACAATGCAGTGTTCTTCATTTTCTTTAGACCAAAGACATGGCTCAAGTTAGGTCTTTGAAGGAATAGACATTCCTCAAGTATGTCTTAAAAATGAACCACTAGTGCATTCTGAAACTGCTTAACCTACAGAAGGCTGTGTGTTGCTCTCTTCCCTGTACCAGGTTTTGGCTGTATCCAAGAATGGGTTTTATAACTCCTACTCCCTTGTGAGTCCTGTGGAACTTTCAAGACTGGACTAGCAAATGTTGTAACTTGCGGCATTGTTTTTTTACATTCTGATGAAATCTAAACCCTGAGAGTGAAAACAGTATTTAGTTTTAGGCTGATTATGCCATTGCTTTAGTATGTGGACATTAACTAATTTCTTCTTTTGGTTTTTATTTTCCCAGTGAGAATAAAATACTAATGAGGCTTAGAAGAGTAATACATACGTGATTAAGATAGACTGATTCTCCCGATCTGCGGGGGAAAGAAGACAGTGGCCAATCAGCATATATACAAGTTACACAACAAAACTTTCTATAGGGAAACACTTAGGGTATTCAGTATAAATATTATGTACAAAGGGGTTCTTAACATATTATTTTAAAGTTATATATCATGTTATTCTTAAGTCTCTGAAATTGGGGAAGAGAAAAATAAAATGTTGTCATATCTTAAATTCCTTAAGCCCACACAGAAAGTGTGTCTTTCTGGCTTAAAATGAAGAGCAGTATTTTCCAAAGGCAGACACATTCCCTAGTTGTCATGTGTAGATTTCAATGTCATGCTGAGTGCTGATTAATGCATATAACTGAAAAATGCACAATATACTAAGGTTTTGGACTGTAGTTTAGTAGGTTAAAATAGTATTAATCAAGCCAAGGTTGAGATTTACTTTCTAAATTGATCAACTGGCCACACACACACACACCCCTATGTCTCATGGCCACGGACTGCAACCTTAACTCTAATCAGTCTTCCCAAAAGTATGACATTGGGTCAAAGAAAGAGCAGGTGAAAGAAGACAATTTAATCAGAATATAACCCTTTTTAAGGAGGAAATAACAACTTCTGCATATATGCCTGTACCCTCTATACACCACTTCATTCAAAAGAGGATATTATCTGAAATGAGCTCTGATGGCTTAAAGAAATAAAAGTATCTCTAAAATATCTAATTCAAAATCAACTAAAGACTTAGGCACCAAAATGATAGAACACACTTATTATTTCTACTCAGACAATACAATTCAGTTTTTAATCTTACTCTTCTTACTTAAATATATAAAATAAATTATGGTTTTCCAAATAGGGAGACTAAACAAACTTTATAAAGGATGAGCAGGAGCATGCTCTGGTAAAGTGATGGAATCAGGAGAACGGAGTTTTAGTCCCCACTTTGACTGTATGTACCTTGCTGTGTTTTAGTCACCTTTTCTGCACAACTAGGAGGTTGGATTAGATTATTTCTAAAGGCCTTTTTAGCTTTAACATTTTGTGATTATATAGGTGGTAAAATAATTCATATGAAAGACAGTTGAGCCACTCACCAGTCAGCATGAACTGGTAGGCGTTGTCAGAGATGGAGAAGATGTGGGGCGGGGCCTCCTGGCGCTTTTTGCCTCGGTAGGCGGTCACGACCTCGGGGTTGTACACTGGCAGCCACTTGTAGGGGTTGACAGTGACACAGAACAGGCCTGAGTAGGTCTATAACAAAAAGGAAAAAGGAATATAATTTGTTTACAGGGATCTTAATAATCTACTATTTTTCAGAAATACTAACTACCTGTATGAGCATGCCATGAGAATGAACTCACGTAGATCATCCAGGCTGCATAACGCTCTTTGAGGTTGTACAGCACAGCGGGCTCATGCAGGTGTGTCATCATGGCCATGTCCTCGATCTTGTCATATTTGGGAGGGTTCATGGGGTAGACTTGGTCATCTTTCACAGTTACAGTCTGTCAAGTCAAATAAGAGAAGCCAGATCAAAAAAATGTAGTGTCAATTCACCTAACCCAAAATGAGGCAGGGCCTAATAGTGTCCAGATGTATTACTCACAGCTCCAGCTTCAGTCTTGGCTGTGACCTTCCCTCCTTCCCTGCTCTGCACTGTTGCCTTCACAAAGGATTCCTTAGGATCCACCACAAAGACTGATGACTTGGCATCAAAGGGCTTGTTCTGTGCCTCGATTCGCTCCTTTTCAGATTTTCGGAGGTAAGGAGCAGCCTCCCCAAAAACTGCCATCTCGGAGTCGGAACTCATGGCTGCAGGTTATTGATGGCAGCCCAGTCGAAGACTCTGCCTGGCAGAAGGAGAAAAGATATTATAGAAATTCAGAAAGTGGACCATTAGATCTACATTGAAAAAAATAAAGCATTACATGATTTTCTGATTACTTAGTTGTCTAAAACTAATTCAGAATAATATTAAACGTTAACTGTAATTGAAAAATTAAAAAAATAATAAAATTAAAATTAAAAAAGAAAAATAAAACATTCTTTAGTCAAGGACCAGTTTGGTGCTTAGCTCTGCATTGTGTGTGACCACGTCCCTGGCTTGGCTAGAGGTAAAATGTCAGTGCCCATGCTCTGAGCCAGTGCTGACAGACACTTCATCATGCATTTGGAAAGAACTGTTGTAACCTGGCTCACCTACTGTATGATATTGTAGCTGCTTTCGGATTTTTATTTGTTACATATATTAATTTGTATAACTGCCTGCTATGGGCTTATACAGAACACAAAGCTAAGATGATGGTAGGAGTTCTCCATCTCTCACTTATTGTTCTCATCTTCCAGTTGGCTTATGAGTGCCTTGCAGGCAGGGGGCATTTTTCCCACTATGACATTGTTCACACCTGTTGGAACACAGGTTAGATATAACTAATAAGCTCAAAGCTGGCTTTGTGAATAAAAATAACAATAGAAATTTGTTGCTAAAGTTGTAGGAAGTATTTTGTATGTGGTGAAAATCTTTTCATCATAAATTTGGATTTTCAAAGACTACCTAATAAAGGAAAGCAAAAGTGTGAGAGCTTTGTTTTATTAAAATATATTCTATTATTCACCAATTTCTCTAGTTTTTGTGTCATAATTTTGACAAATGCAGCTCTTTCGCCTGTCTTTAGTATTTCTCAAAGACTTAACATGTTATTACCTATATTTTCTTGCTGTATTACTGATATTATAAAAAATGCACAAAATTTTTTTCGAGATTCATCTTTTGCCACTTTTACTTTCATTAATCCTGTTATGATTGTGACAATAAACTTATCTTTTCCAGAAAAACTTAAAGCGCTTGGGCAGACCTCCACATTTTCCATTCAGAAGACAGTGATTAGAGTGACATAATTGAAGTGCTTTGTCTTGCTGAAAATGCTCATAATCATTTTCCATATCATTCTTTTTAAAATGTCCATTTTACAATTATGAAACAACATTCAGCTTGAAGTCACTTTTCAAAGCAAAGATTCAATCCATTTATATAGCATCTCAAGGTTTTTTTATGTTATATATTGCTGAGTAAAAGCTATAGTATAGGGAATTTACATTTTCTCTATAAATTAATAACACTGAAATGTTGTATTGTGTGTTGTAGTTCAATTATTTAAAAGATAAACTGCAATGTTGCAAATAGCAAAAATATGTATGAAACTCTTGAAGGCTCTGAAAAAGCGTTTTCACATGTGACAAAGGACATAACTGCATAAGAACCAGTTTCTAACACCCCCCTCAGAATTTTTCAAGGGAAGCATGATCTGCCATGAAATCAAAATGCATTTATTTTCTAATCCCCTGAGCACTACAAGCCACTGTGGAAGATTTCTCATACCTTGCAAGGAAAGAGAGAAAGTCAGTTTCTTACCTTAGAGCTGCAACTTTGAAGTGGGTCAGAGCTGTAAGAAAAAGGACAAATTTCTTCTGAATTAAAGTCTAACAATTCCCGATAATAGCATGCATGATTTTTAACTGAGAACCAGGAAATGACTGGGAACACCGACACATCTAATTAAAATTTCTCTGGAGTAAGTTGGTGCCTCATGGCAGGGCTGCCAGGGACGATGGGAGCCAGGATGTGTGGTATGCGTGAAGACAGCCACACATCCCTTACCGGCCGTCAGACAGAGCCCTGTCCTCACACTTACCTTGAAGCTTTATGAGGAAAGACAAGTCACACTCATTCCAAGGGTACTTTTATAGGGTCAAATATGGAAAACACGTAGCCTCCTCCTCTTTCTTAAAACATATTTGGCAAAACATGTTTTTGGCAATGAAGGTCTCCAAGCATAATTCCCTTCATATTAAAGATGTTTGGATATAATTAGAAGTATTTCCTCTCACATTGGGTTAAGTATATGAATCAATCTCCTATAAATAATTTGAGTTGTTGGCAATCTGAAAGTGATCTGCCTTTGGAATAATGTAAGGTGATTTTTCAAAAGCAGCTCTGTTCTGGAATCCCTGGACTTTGTTGCCTGCTGCTCTTCTGTTTCACTGAGTTGACTGTGTCCGCTGCCTGCACAATTGCAGATATTATACTAGGGAAGAAAGTTTCTGATTTTTAACAGAGTAATGAAAAGATTGTTTGCTCTTCCCAAGAATGCATAGTTTGCTTTTTTTTTGCAATTTACTGGGCTTTTTCAAGAATGCTTGGAAATTGAATTTTAAAATTTGCTTCATGAAGAGCAGCCAAAGAGAGTTTCTTTTGTTTTCCCTGGTCAGTCGCCTCTGATTCGTCACAAAATACCACTCTCACTTCAAGCTTGCTCCTAGATGGGATTGCGTCTCCAAACTGAAATATCCTGCTTCTCTTGTTGTTATTTTTATTGTTGTTTGCTTGTTTTGTTTTGTTTTTAGTGAAAGTTGCTTGTGAAATTATGTTTCTTCTCTGAAACTCAACATAGGAAAATATTAGAAAACATGGATTTTCTCTTTCTAAAAATGCAGCAACTATGACTTTTCTTCCCAATAGTTACCCATGGGATATATTTCACATTTTATTTACAAACTATCTGAAAATTGTTTTCTATTCTAATTTTTAATTAAAAGAAAACTTGCTTTATTGTGTCTGTGAACTTGCATCTCTCTATGTCAACATTGTCTGGAGCTAATACCAACTTTGCTTAGCATACCCTGTTTTGCAATCATCCCTGTGTTATTGTACTTGTATTTCAATTGATTTAATGGTAATATGTTGCCTTAAGCAGATATCTGGAGATAATGGTTATAATGGTCACATGATAATGTTACTGTGAGACCATCTAATTCATATCTCTCATCTTACTAATAATGCAACTGAAATCCAAAGAACAGAGGAGATTCTTCACAAATTACATAGTAATCTGGATCCTCGTCACCCAGAGTAATTTAAAGCCACCAGAAGGGGTCTTAAAGGAGACATTCTTCTGAGACGGGCTTCCCTAGCCCACTCTTAACCTGCTTTGTTACCATGGGTACATCATTTTATTTATTACATGTCCATTTTCTTCATTAGGCATCCAGAAAATGTGGGAAATGATTCTCTGGAAAAGAAACCATTTTCATAATGCTGCCAATAGGATTTGGTGAGAATTGTATGAGTCTTTTGATCTTCCCTGGATAGATTTTCATTTTTGGTCATTATTGACATGTTATGAGACACATAAGCAATTACAGGTGATGTGTAAACAAAATGAAAGAGGAGCCAATGCAGTGAGAAGGGCAATTCCACACCCTCCCTAAGGCCGGTGACACTGTAAAACCTAATTACCTGTTAAACTGCTCCTATACATCCAGTTTAAGCTATTGTCTCACAGTGCCATTTAAACCAAAGTAACCTTGCTCCCTATTCAGATGGATAGTTACCTTTCAGGGCTGTACAACCTTTTGGCATTTCTGGGCCACACTAGAAGTTGAAGAGTCATTGTGGCCACACATTAAATACATTGCAACACATATTCACAAAAAAATATCATAATGTTTAAGTAAATTTACGATTTGGTGTTGGGCCCCTTTCAGAGCCATCCTGGGATGCATGAGGCCCATGAGCTGCAGGCACACACTCTTGCTTTAGCTTTTCCTTTATTCATTCAAGAAGGTCGTATTTTGGGCTGTGGATCTTAACTGAATCCAATTGAAAAATCAGTCCTCAGGTGGAGAGTGACCAGAGGAGAGAGAAGAGGGATTTCCGGGGAGAGGAGGAGGGGTTTATAGGATTAAAGTTAAAGGACACATGGATAAAAGATAGGGGGAGGATGGTAATGGGAGGGAGGTAGGGAAGGGGGGTGGGAGGGCTTGATTGGGTAGGAGGTGGGGGGATGGGAGGACTTGAATGGGAGTAAGGGGGTGAAAACTGTACTTGCACATTCATTTAAATAAAAAAAAATCTAAAAAAAAAAAAGAAAAAAGAAAAATCAGTCCTCTAGGAAAACTCTGAACAACTGAGAATGCTACCATATCTGGTTTTTGCACCAAACTCATATTCCTCATTATGTGTGTTGAATATGTAACCTATTTTGAGATTCATATTTTAATGATTATACAGGAGGACACAAAGTCTGGAAACATAGGTTAATAGCTTATTGATATTATATTATAATATATAGAATGATATTCTCTTTGTATATAAACTTTATAGCCACCCTATAACTTTCATAGGGAGGTTACATCTCACTTTTTTATGTCATACTCATAACCCAATGCATGTGTTAATACCACAGCCTTATTAATGATGAAAACCTCATATGTTAATATTAATACTTGGGATTTATACTCTTGATAACAATTATTAAGCAAGAGGAGTTAATGATCTATTTCAGTCTGAATCCCCTATGTGAGAATACAGCTAGTGGCATCCTTCACATAGACTTGGCAAATTAGGTTTATGGCATGAGAAGCAGGAGCTTTCTAAGATCCTACTATACCCCGGTATTAGGGGAAGGTTAGAAAGAAATACAAATGACTGTCAGGTTTCTGCTCATCAGAACTGGCTTCCTTAATAAGCAACAATTTTATAGTCTTAAAGTATTACTATAGATGTAAAATAAGAGTGAGTACATAACTACTTCTCAGTGGTAGGTTGAATGTGATTGTTTGACAGCCTTGTGACTCAAGCTTTGACATCGATTTAGGAGAGTGAGAAAAGACCAGTCTAAGGGTTTTGTTTGTAAAGTACCCTATGCTTTTATTTCCTTTGCAATAGGGTAGCACAGACAATAATTACAGATAGACATGACCAAAGACTTCACATTTTGTGACTCTCTTCAGTCATTCCACAGCATCAGGGCACAATCACTCTTCACTGATAACTTTTGTGTGAACCTCACGACTCTTCACCCGCAGCTTGTTGACCTGGGACTCAGCGATGTCAGCCCGCTCTTCAGCCTCCTCCAGCTCATGCTGGAGCTTTCGGAATTTAGATAGATTTGTATTGGATTGTTCCTCCTGAAAATAAAAATGGAATTGTAAGGAACCCGTGCTGTGTGTGCACCTTCCTAGACTACCTGGGCCTAAGGGAAGAAAGGACTGGTATCGACAGGGAAGTTAAAATACTCAACGGAACATGATTTTCTTCACTTCTCCTGGATTGTGCTTATCATTGAAGTTAATTTTATGATTTATTTGGGGATTGGTGTCTCATAAAAAAAATCACATTCACATTTTTAAACCAAAATATATTAAAAGATACATACCACAAGTGGAACAAGAAAAAGTGTAAGCGCGGAGAGGAAGGCAAGAATATTAAAGTCATGCTTGTTAGTGCTTGCTATAAGATGACTGTTTGCTCAAGATAGATATTCTTTATCATATTAAGGAAGAATTTCTTAATAGTGTCTTTTAAAAATGTTGAATTTCATAATATATCATTTTGTCACATTTTTACCCAATTACTTTTTTTCTCCTTCCTAGGATATAATTATTCTATTGACAGATTCCCTAATATTAAGTTGTCCTTCCAGTGTAGGAATTAAGCCTATTTAGCTGATGGACATTCCCCTGAATAATGAAGTAAGGGTTTCATCAGCTTAGTAATCTATTTTTACTATAAATACAGTCATCAATAAAACTGCCTTTAGTTTTTTTCCTCCTTTCTCTCTTGGACAGGTTTTGGTATAGGGGTTATATGAGCTTCTTAAAATAATTTGGAAATCTTTCCATCTTTTCCCAAGCTCTGCAATGGCTTACATAGCTTGGGGATTATCTGGTACTTGAAGTTTTGAAAGAACCATCTGGACCTGAGTTCATTTATAGAAGTAATTGTAAAATAACTTATTCAGCAATTAAATAAGTTATAACTTATTTAATTTATATTCTCCTGTAAAAATCACTAACTTCTAGATTTCAACTTTGTTGACAGGTTTATAGTTTACATCTTAAAAATGTAAACCTGCTTGTCTACTTTCTCATTTCTAATGTTGAGAATTTGTATTTTCTTTCTCTTTTTCCTCTATTAAGATACATATAAGTGTATTTATTTTACTACTATTATTTTATTAACTCCCTAGTTATTACCAGATATTACTGACATTAGCAAATTAAGATATAGTACAATGTAATTCATCAATTTCTACCTTTATCTTTATCAGTACTCTTTCATTATTATTATTTATAATTTATTTATTGGAATGTCAGTTTATTCATTTATTTTTACTTTTGATTAATAACAAAAGCATGTGAAACAATGAACTGTCCTCCAAGGACAGCTTTGACTATATCTATAATTTGGTAAAACTAGCATCTTCCTTAAAATTTCATTTACAGTTGATAATTATTCAGTAATTATGTTTTAAATTTCCAATTTAACACAAAAATATTTGAGAAAGTTTCTTAACATTTAAGTATTTGGATTTTTAAAAATATTTATCATCACTTTGCAATTTTGTCACACTGTGGCTAAAAAATGTGGTCTGTATCATTTCTGTTTTGAATTTTTTGAGGTTTCTTGGTGAATTGAAAATTTACTTTTAAAATTATGGCATTGATATTACAAATAATGAGCAATGAGTATAAAAGGCACAAAAGTTTTTAAGAAGTATGTAATCTCTGTAAAGCAAATAACTTATTTACTACAAGGAGTAGTAAATCTAATTATTTATTAGCTTTTCTTAACAGGAGACTTGTCTCTTCCCTTCTATCTTAAGGATACTTACAGCCTCCTCAGCTTGTCTCTTGTAAGATTTCACCTTTGCCTGAAGTTTATCTACCAAATCCTGAAGCCTGAGAATATTTTTTCGATCTTCTTCTGTCTGAAAGATTACAAAAAACATAGAGCTTTACTTCTAAAGTATATGACCATTGTATCATTGCTATGAGGTTTCACATACATATGAAAGAGAGCTTAGTTGATAAGAGTTAGTGCTATACCTGGTATGTGAGTTCCTTCACTCTCCTCTCATGTTTGCGCAGACCTTTGACAGCTTCAACATTACGCTTTTGCTCACTCTCAACCTCTCCTTCCAGCTCGCGCACCTGTGAGTAAATAGGCTCTTAAGAACTTTGATCCAGTGAAGCACTGGGAGCAAATGGAAATAGATATTGAAATACGCACTCTGGCCTCCAGTTTCTGGATCTGCTTCTTCCCGCCCTTCAGGGCCAGCTGCTCAGCCTCATCCAGACGGTGCTGCAGGTCCTTCACCGTCTGCTCCAGGTTCTTCTTCATCCGCTCCAGGTGGGCGCTGGTGTCCTGCTCCTTCTTCAGCTCCTCGGCCATCATGGCTGCCTAATTAGCAAATAAATCAAGAAAAT
>PVIA01019474.1:0-10462 GCA_004024845.1 Tonatia bakeri | reverse complement strand
AGGAATCAACAAATGAATGCATAAGTAAGTGGAACAACAAAGTGATGTTTTCTCTCTCCCTTCCATTCTCTCTCTAAAATCAATAAATTAAAAAAAAATAAAGAATCAGGTGGGGAGACAGCCCTGGCCTGAGGAAGTGCTGGCACTGACAAAGAAATCAGGGTGTGCCGATCACACAGTGGCTGCAGCTACTCGATAATGTGGTGGGCCTCGTGTAATCAGGTGAAGGACAGGCTTTTTTTTTTTTTTTTAAGTTGACCTGCCCTAAGCAAGAGGGAATTCTGAGGTGGTAAGAAGATGGAATGTCAGTGGAGAAGAATGAGAACTGTCTGCAGCTTCTGAGGAAATGCGCATGCTGGTTAAACATTACTTGTGGACTTACTAGGCGCCAGGCTTGGCTGTGGGCTCGCATGGTCTAGTTCTCACATTGACCCATTTTGCAGATGGGGAACTGAGGCCAAGCCCAGTCGTGCTCCCTGTCAGGGCCATGGAGGAGGCGGGGCCGAGAGCCAGCGAGTCGGCAGGTCATGCTGGGAGGGCCGCTTCTCACTCACCAACAACTTCCTCCATGATCAGCACAGTCTCCGTGCCCCAGAAATGGAGGTGGAGGCTCAGGAAGGCTGTTGGCTTGTGCACCATGATGAGGCGGGGTTCCTGGGGCCACAGTCCACCTGGCCGACTCCAGATTTGTGCTGTTTCTGGGGGGCCATGTTCCCCAGGCAGCTGGCAGGCACGGACTGATGTCCTGGGGGATGGGACAGCTGGGTTCCCTCCAGCGGGATGTCACCCTACCGCCACCCTGCTAACCACAGCCGCCCCCTACCACTGCCGCTGTAGGGCCCGGAGCCCTGGTGCCCAGAGTCCGCAGGACTGGGCTGTCCCCCGAGCATCGCGGCCCCTCGTGGTTCCTTTCATTTTCTCAATCATCCTTCAAACTTTATGCCGTCTTGCCCGGGATTCACTGGTTAAATAAGCTGCTATTTTTCTCTCCTGCATTACAGGCTCAGAGTAATATTTCTGCAAATCGAAGGCTCGGAAGGAAAGCTTAATATGCACTCATTACAGCTGAGCTAATCACCCTAAATCACGGGGCCGCAGGCGCCGGCGGAGCGAGGCCTCCTCCGCAGGGGACCGGCTCTCACCTGAGCGAAGCAGCGTTGCCGGCGCATGAATTTTCATCAGGATCCGTGGGAGGGGGCGCAAAGGGAGGCGATGCATTTTAAAAACCCGTGGAAAGACTGCAAACTGGCGTGAGATTATTGCGCGTCTGGCTCTCTGTTTGACCTTCAGAGTGCGCCCGCCCGCCCGCCGGGCCCCTGACTCCGAGGTATCGCAGCCCGCCTACCCCACAGAGGGGGCGTGTGGATGATGAAGGAGGCGAAGACCGCACAGCGTGGCCGGTGGTATGGCTGCCCTTTCCTCCCTCCCCCCGGGGCCTCATCCCAGCCCAGGACACCCGCGCCGGGTGCAGGCTCACCCTCGGGCACTGCACCAGACTGACCCTCTGCAGATGGGGCAAACCCTGGGGCTCTGCTCCTGGCAGACAGGGGTGGAGGGCAGTGCGGGAGAGCGGGGGGCGCCTCACTGTCAGACCTGCCCAGCCCAGCACAGGGTCTTCCCCCAGGGCCTCTCCTTACTCCCTGCGGCCCCCACCCCCACTCAGCACCTGCCAAGGCAGAGATGGGATAAAAAGGGGCAAGGGGCACAGCTGTTGACACTTCCTGGTCCCTTCTCTAAGTGTCGAAAGGACAGTTCTGGAACTCCGATCATTGTCCCTGGAATGGTGTGGGTGTATCCACAAAATCCTTAGTTGAACCTGGTCTCCAGGGTGATGGGGTTGGGAGGCAGGGCGTCTGGGAGGTGATAAGGTCAGGAGGGTGGAGCCCTCAAGATGAGATAGCGCCCTCAGAAAGGGACCCCTGGGAACTCTCCTGTTCCTTCCACAGGGAGGACGAGGGACCTCAACAGACACAGAATGTCCTGGAGCCTTGACCTCAGACTCCCAGACTCCAGAACTGTGAGAAAAGATGTCTGAGCTCTTAAGTCTCCCCACCCACGGTGTTTGGTTATAGCCGCTGGAACAGACTTAGATGGGCCCCCCAACCTCCAGTGGGTCTCAATCAAGACAGAGTCTGGACACGGGGGCCAGTGAATGAGGGTTTCTGAGGGGGGGGGGACACCTTGTAACGACCCTGAGACATGTCAGGGTGGTGCCCTTGCCTGCAGGGGTGCCCAAAGGAGCAGCAGGTACATCAGGATGCCTCATGGAGTGGGGTCCCCGCAGCGGACCTGTGAGCCTGTGTCAGGTTCTCCCGAGGGGACACAGGACCAGGCTCAGCTGTCCTGAAGCAACAGACACCGATGCTGAAACTGAAGGGGCAGGGAATGCGATCAGCTGACTCAGGTCTGTGCACGGGACGCAGGCAAGGGGGCCCTGGCGAGGCGCCAGCATGGAGGATGAGCTGGAGCCAGGGCCCACCCAGCGGCCCTGCCCGCGGTGCTGACCCCGTAGCTGAGGCCTGCACCCCGGGCCCCCGGGAGCTGCCCAGGGGGCCACACAGCAGCTTCCCTTTCCAGCCGCCGAGGGGACCTAGTCTTCCTCTGCTGGAGAAGCCCAGACAGAACTCCCGAGCCAGGAGGTCAGAGCGTGTGCAGGGCGGGCGCTCCCGGTGAGAGATGCTTCTGCGGATTTCACCGGAGACGAGCGTGTGACACCAAGTACGCAATCTCGGGGAGTAGACGGACGACAGCCTGCTGGCCGCTGTTAGCGGCGACCTCCATGCACGCGGGTCTTCTCCGCTGTGCGTCTAAGTACAGCCGGACCCACGGGGTCTCCCAGTGGAGCCCGCTTCACTCCTCCCTCCACTGCCAACATGCCACTGGATGAAACCTCTGAGCCACCACACGGTGTCCCGGGGACCGTGACCGCACAAGGACAGCAAGGAAGGAGCCACCGTCCCCTCTCCCTCCCTCCCTGGAAACCCTCATGGAAACATTTGAGTCCAAGGTCAGACTGTTTCAGGGGCCGGTGGCTCGGAGGTGGTGACAGACAAAGACACAGTAACTCCTAGGACTAATCCTGACAGTAATCAAGTTAAAAGAGAAGCCATCCCCCTCGAGGACAGAGCAGTAACGCTCCTCTCCTCCTCCTCCCCAGCCCCATACTCCTCTTGCAACTCTCCCGGGAGCTGCCTCTGCGTCCCTGTAGGCTGGGACCCCCGGCCAGGGCTGCGGCTCGGGCCCTGTCACCTCCAGACCAGGGTGGGAGTGGCGGTGGGGACAGGGTGCCACACTGGAGCCTGAGACAAAGTGTCCCTGGCTGGAGCAAATTTTTCCTAATTACTCTCCTCCCAACCCCATTAAAAATGCAATGAAGGTGATTACAGAAAACTCTTCAAGGTAAGCCTAAACGAATGGATTTATTTAAACTCTTAATGAACTTGAGACTCGGCACACTGCCGAGCTCCGGGGCTGGAATCCCTAATTGCGTGTCGGTGGGGGCTGAGGGAGGGTGGCAGGCCCCGATGGCCCGATGTGGAGCTGGGGGGACAGCTCATTTATCATCCGGTCCCTGGGGAGCAGTGACCAATTACTCCATCTGCTCCTCACGTCTCTTTCCCAAACAGACAAATTAAGCCCTCGACCAGGGGCCCCAACATCGGCCCCTGCTGGGGTGTTGGTCTGCTGCTCCCAGCAGGCTCCGTCTCCAAGTGCAAAGGAGTCAGAACGAGGGACCTCAGGGCCGGGCCGCAGGACACCCATGGCTCATTGGCCGGAGGAAGGCCAGCGCCCTCGCTGTGGGAGGCACAGAGCTCTTGCCAGGGGCCACCGTGGGTGCCCTGGATGGTGGCCCGCGGGGCTGGCGTTCCAGAAGCCTTGGGTGCATGTGATACCCACGTCCTTCACGCCCATGGTCTGCATGCGGGGCAGGTGCCCCTCATTTCCTGGGGCATGCCCCCCACCTTAGACACGAGAACCTTCAACACTCTCCGACACCCTTCAACACCCGGGTCCTCAAGCACAGGCATTGGCTGCCCGGAGACAGAAGTCCGTCTGCCGGTCCCATTTCCCCGAGGACTCGGGTCCAGGAAGATTTACTCTCCTGCCTATTTCTTCAGCTCCCTCTCTGCCCACGTTGGCCTCCTCTGCTCTGGCCTTGGGCGTCACCACCATCCCCATCCCCACACGTGCATCCTGTGACGAAGGGGCCTCCGCTCATGGTGTGCCTGCCTGTCGCAGGGCCGGGCGTGTGACGGGTGCTGGGGAAGCACTCACAAAACCAAACCGCTGGGTGCCTGTGAAATCCGTCACCAAGAGGCATGGGAGTGCTGGGCGTCTCTGGGCCCGGGGCCAGCGCCGGAGTCGAACAGGTCTAAAAGTAAGGCAGGACTGAGACTAATTCCATCGGCTGTCCAGAGGAATCACAGCGGGATGCAGCCGGAGTACCCCGCACCCCCTCATCTGGAAGGAGCCTGCAGGGCTCCTGGCCGCTGATGACCATCGAGAGGCCCAAACACAAAGGTTTAGTGACATTCAGCTACAGACAGGGCACCTGCAGCCACTCTGCCGTGACTGATTAATTAGGGATGCCATCGTGACCCTCACCGGCGGCTGAGCACTTCCTGAGTGCTCACATCCCTGGCATGCAGATGTCTCGATTTCCAGCAATATCTAGCGACGCCACCAGCACGGGAGATGCTTCTGAGAAGTGCAGTCGTGGTTTGGGGACGGTGCGGGTCCTTCGGTTTTGCACAATGCCTATCAATCAACAGAAAGTTTGTCACCGGTTGAACGGATGATCTTCAGCAAAGCGAGAGCTTGGCCAGTAACTGTGCCTTCAGTGTCATTCTGTCCGCTTGTCGCACCGGTCCCAGCAGCAAGGACCAACATGCCGCGGAACCTGGCTGAATGCTTCCTCTCGCCCCTAGGCCTGGGGAACATGTGAGCGTGCTCAGTTCTGGGCCGGGAGCCGCCGTGAGGCTGAACACGCATCTTCACTCCTCACAGATTCCACGTGGGGAGCCCTAAATTGAAATCCATGCCTCCAGGGATCGGGAGAGCCAAAGAAAACGGTTGGACCCCCAAGGGACCGTTTCCCACCGTAATGAGAATTTTGAGTGGCAGGTCTGAAGTCTTTGAAAACCCTCTCGGAAGCATGTGCACAGAGGATGGCTCCCGGATCATCTGCCGAGAGGCCCTCAAATTAGAGACGGCGCTTCTTGCTCTCACTTCCCAGACTTCAGACCTTTCTTCCTCTCTCAAAAGGGGGGTCGCGCAGCCAGCTCCAAGCAGCCCAGGAGCCCCCCAGGCTGCTGCCTGGCACTTAGAAAGGAGACGTGCGCCTTGAGAGGGGATGGCAGGCAAAGGGAGGCAGTGATGGATGCTGAGGTTTTATGAAGGGTCCAGAGTGGGGGGCAGGCATGACGCTCTCTCCCCAACACATCTCCTTCTCCTGGACACACGCTAGCTACACCTGTGTTCGCAGAAGCCCCTCCGACGTCACCCACTGGAATGGGTAGTTCCAGCACTGCTCACCGAGTGTGCACAGGTGTGGGGCTGCCTACCTGACCCATGTGTGTGGCCTCCTCACACCTTCAGACGCTCCTGGGTGGGACAGACGCAGCCCTCCATGTTACCACGGGCGGCTGCATCTGCAAGGCTTCACAGCCTGGTGGCGAAGGAGGCGGAGCCCAGAGGCCAGACGCCCGGGTAGCCTCCTGCCTCCATCTGCTTCCGGCTGTGGGTGCGGGATGAATCCAGAGCCTCCTTTCCTCCCCTATAGAGTGGGGAGTGTAGGACTCACTGCCCCATGGGATGCATGTGAGGCCCAAGCGAGCTCACCCACGCCTCGCCTGGGCCCGGCCCCTGAGCTGGCGGTCGTCATTCCAGAGGTTAAGGTCCGAGGCAGCAGGGAAGCAGCTGCACCTGTCAGGTGTGTTCAGAGCAGAATCCTCTCCATGTAGAGGGGTGGTCAGGAGGAGATTGCCTTTTGCTTTATAAAGCACGTGCTGGGGGAAGTGCAGGGGGCATTTCTCTGTTGGTGGGCAGTGGGCATTGGGCACCTAGCTGAAGGTTATGAAGTGGATGTAGGTCATTTTTAACTCCTGGTGGCCTGGATAGTCACAGCTAGTGCTGAGAACGTGGTGAGTGGTCAGCGCACTCCACGTTTGGGGACCTGGCCTGTGTGTAGGCTCCCGGCCAGGTACCCATGGCCCCTGGTGGCTGGCCCCAGCCCCATCCCCTGGGATCCTGTCTCAGTGTCCCTCAGCTCCCTGCTTCTGCCTCAACGGCTACCGGTCCCCGCCACGTGGCAGGTGTGCTAGCAGAATAGCAGCCCCCGAGATCAGGTGCCAACCCCAGGACCTGTGCATGGTACCTGGTTTGGGAAAACAGTCCTCGCGGGTGTGATTATCTTAAGCATCTCGAGATGGGAGAGTAGCCTGCACCTGCTAAGTAGGACTTGCCACTGCACAAGTCCTCAAAAGTGGAGCAGATGGAGGCTGGATGCGTGGGCAGAGGGGAGGCCGCGTGACCACAGGCCCGAGAACAGACGACCTGGTCACTGGCTGAGGGTGGCTGGCAGCCCCTGGTAGCTGGAAGGGCAAGGCGAGGACTCTCCGCCAGCCCCTGTGCAGAGAGCGCGGCCCTGAGATGACCCGGTTTTGGGCTCTGGCCTTCAGAAGTGGAGAGAACTAGTGTTGTTTGGGGTCGCTCCATGTGGGTTTGTCACAGTGGCCACAGCAAGCAGGTGTGCGTGGCTCCTCCCACCTCCCTGCCCTGATCAAGTTGCTCTCTGCTACCTGGGACACACCTTCCATTCTCCTCTGTCCAGGTCATTCCAACCAGTCCCCGAGGGCTCGCACTTGTTCATTGACACTTCCTCCTAGAAGCCTTCCGGGACTACGCCTCCCCCAGCTTGTGTGGTTCCCTGCCCCCCCAGGGGCTCCTCTGAGGACAGCCTGCCATGCGCTGTGAAAGAGCCCACACGCCTCCTCTTTCTCCATGAAAGTCCTCCTTCAGCACCGAGGGGCTGCCATTCAGGGATCGCAAAAGGACTTCCCTGGGTCAGCACTTCCGCTGCTTCTGTGGGTGCTGGTGAGGACAGGTTTCCTGCAGACAGCCCATGAACAGATGTTTCTCCTCAATGACAATGCTACCTTGAAGACTGAGGATGGGAAATGCCACTGGGCCATGGCCAAGGCACATGGGAACCCCGGGGAGACAGCAAATGGTCCCCGAAAGGAGAACCCCACGCTCTGCCCAGAGACCTGACGTACAGGCACCAAGGTGTCTCCAGAAGCTTTCCCCGTGCTGGGAGCAGACCGACTGTCCCTCACACTGTGCAGTGCGGGGCTGCAGCGAGGGACAGGAGAGGACCCTCGTCACTGTGTCACTCGGCAGACATGGAATCGGGAGGCGGATGTGTCACCCTGTGCCCTGGGCAAGGGGTGTCCTTGGGCGAGCCAGGCCTTCAGTTTCCTGCCTCTGAACGAAGGCCTTGAACTTGACAGCACGCATGTCCTGCCCGAATCTCAATCGAATGACATTCAGCGAGGCCATGGGCGTGGACGGCGGGCCGGAGGGGCGTCCGGAGGAACAGTGCTGCATTGTTGGCAGATCTGGCCGGATGCCAGTGATGTGGGCTCGCTTCCGAGGGCACCAGCCGTGCCCTCCACATGGCAGCATCTGGACAAGAGGCGGCAGTGTATCCCATATGTCAGGTGGGGCTCCCTCCAGCAGCCGCAGAGGGGGCGGGACCTGTCTGTACTGGCTGCCCCTCTGCCGGCTCCAGGGCAGCCACCCCTGCTCTGAGTCACACGAGTCTCTCCCTGTGCCGACAGCTGAGGCCGAGCAGTGTGTCCAGGACACGCCAGGGCACGGTCACCAGGACCTCATCGTGCAGGGCCAGGGGCTTAGTGGTCATCAGGGCCGGTCTCCTTGGCCCACACAGCCTCCTTGGGGTTCTGAAGATCCTTTCATGACAGTTCGATAGCACAGGTAGCAGATAAGACTCAGACTGGATCTGAAGAATTAGAAACTCAGATTTTGATTGGAAAGGGACCCATCAGTTATGAGCAGTGGCCAAGGTGAGGTGACCTGGAATAGCGGAGCACGCAGGCTGAGTCACGACTCTGCCACTCTCTGCTGTGGGGCCGGTAAGTGGCTTCACACCTCTAAGACTTGGGTTCCCAACTGAAATGTGCAGAAAACCATGGCAATGGCCCTGCTGGTTGTGGCGGGCCTGGAAATGCCTCCCCAAGTCATCATGACAAAATCCTGACTGTCCCCGTGTTTGGCCGAAGGGCCTCTGAAGAGGTATTGGAGTTTAGGACCCTGAGCTGAGACCATCATGGATTACCCCAGTGGGGTCTAGATCCAATGAGAAGTGTCCTTGTCACGGACACACAAGTAGAAGGCAGGGATCAGGGTGATGTGGCCATAAGCCACGGGCAGCTGGCAGCCACCACACACCAAGCAAGGCAGGAAGAACCCTCCCTACAGACCTGCAGAAAGAGTGCGGCCCTGTCCACACCTTGATTCTGGACTTCTGGTCTCCAGAGCTGCATGCGTAAATGACCGGGTGGGCGGTCATTCGAAACCACAGCCCTCGGAACCGGCACCAGCGACTGGGGAGAAGTGAGTGCTGCCTGTGGAGTGCTCGGGTCCATTGGCGACACGCAGAGTCTGGAGGGACTGCGGCGTGGCCCTGGGGGTGACGTGGGGTGCTGCTTTGTGGCCTGGTAGAACGGCCCCACCTCCCGCCTCCCCAGGAGATGTTGCTATGTGCAGACTTCACTGCTGATCAGTCATTTAATGCTGACCGTTTCCTCGCAGAAATTATTCACGTAAAACACAGTGGAAGGAACTCTCCAGTCCTCTTGGTTTACTCAGTAAATGAGTTCGTGAGTAAGCCCACATCGTCTAACGCCACGCCATGCCTGGCACCGTGCTGGCATAACCCAAGATTGATGGCTGACTCTCCCACGGGCCCCTCCATCCACTCATCAGGTACTTACTGGGTGCTGGCCGGGTGCTGGCTGTCGTTCCAGGCTTCGGGGATAGAGCCATGCAGGGGACAAGCAGAAATACAGCAGCTCTTCCCTCACTGGGTTAACTCTGTCGGGGGCGGGGGGAGAGGCAACAGGGGCCTGGAGGGTGAAAGGGTGAAATGCACAGCTGTGAGGGTCAGGGAGGCCCCTCAGAGCGGGGCTGCTGACCAAGGTGCAGAAGGCCAATGCAGCAAGGCCTGCGGGGGCAGCTGGGGAGAAGGTTCCAGACTGAGCCCCATGCAGGGGAGATGTGCAGAGTGCAGAGGTCGGTGGTGGGTGAGAAGGAGTCAGACAGGGACCAAGGTCATAAATGAAGTGGGTGGCCCCTGGGTCCTTGTGAGTCCTTGGGTTTTGATTCCGAGCTTTTTGTGAACCACCTTCAGGGTTTGGGCAGAGGGAGACCCAGTCCAACTGTGTTGTGAAGTAGCGGGCTGTTACACATGTGTGCTGTTAAACACGTGTGTGCTGTGGTGAACGTGAGTGCTGCGTGGGGACCACCACAGAAGGAAGCGGGGGCAGGGGCAGGGGCAGGGGCAGGGGCCGGGCCCTGAACAGGTGGCTGCGTGCCCTCTGTCCACCCTCCAGACCCAACGTGGCCGAGAGAGACCCTGGGACCAGGAGTCACGTCGGTGGCTGCCGCTGAACATGCACCGGCCATTGGGTGGTTTTCCTTCGTCTGGTGTTTTTGTCTCAGCAGGCCCGAGAAGTCACTTCGCTCTGTGTCGCTTTTGGCCGGGGAACTGAACGGCTCACGTGAACCAGGTGTGCGTGTGCCGAGCGTTTTTCCTGCCCCCCACCACCCAGGGCCAGCGTGTTTCCGGGGTTTGCACGGTCCGTGTGTCTGTCCCGCAGCCGGACACAGAGAGAAGTGACGAACGCTGACGTCATCTTCGTTTATGTTTGCGGGTGTCTGAAGCAGTGTTCGACGTGTGGCTTTCCTGTTCTGTCTCCAGGCCACACCCCAGCCTCACTCTCTCTCACACACCCCATTCTTCTCAGTATCCATTCACTTCTGGTGGGTTTCCTCACGGGGAGGGCCCCACTCGTGCCCTTCGCCTGATGACGCTCAGGTTCAGTCCCGAAGTCACCGACCTCTGAGGAAAAAGAGAGACGAAACGTGTGGCTTTGTGCCTCTTGCGGTTTCATTCTGCACATTGAATTTTCATTGTTGACATTCTTGTTTGGGGAAAATCATGGGTTTTGCCTTTTTTTAAAAAAACATCAGATGTTTTATAGACCTTCTAATGGCGTGTTTGGTGTGAAATTAATTATCAAAGATTCGCAGAGTTTTAAATTAGATTTTCTCTGTTCTTCAAGGCAAACAACTGGTTCTGTTTTTGTCACTAATAGAAGGTTCTCATTGCTGCCTTTTCTTCCCCTACAATGAAATGATAAAACAAATCTCCAACTTA
>PVIA01019473.1:0-10462 GCA_004024845.1 Tonatia bakeri | reverse complement strand
CCCCACATTTCTCAGAGTGACACCCATGGACACTGAGATGTCCCTGTGGAACTTAAGCTGCCACCAGTGGGAGCCTAGCCAACCCCTTCATACCTCTTCCACACTTTCTACCAGTCACATGTACTGTTAGATCTCTTTACATTTGTTCATGGTCATTAGACTTCTCTCTAGCTGATGTTCAGTTAGTTATTTAGGATTATTTCTGTATAATTTAGTTGTAATTCTGGTTCGGTCCTAGGAGAAGGTTAGTATACCTTCCACTCACACCTATGCCATCTTGGATCTCCCTTTTATTACTTTTTAAATGGAACAAGAACATATATTTTTTCTTTTCCTTTTTAATCTTTTTCTTTTTGCCATTCAAGTACAATTGTCTCCATTTTCACCCCACCTCCAACACACCATCCCCACCTCCCACCCTTGAACCTATCCCCTTTGGCTTTGTCCATGTGTCCTTTATACACGTTCCTTGATGGAACTTCCCCTATTTTCCCCCATTATCTCTCTCCTTCCTCCCCTCTGTTTACTGTCAGTTTGTTCTTTATTTCAATGTTTCTGGTTACATTTTTCTTGTTTGTTTTGTTGATTAGGTTCCATTTATAGGTGAGATCACATGGTATCCATCTTTCACTGCCTGGCTTATTTTGGGAAGCAACCTAAATTTCCACCAGTAAATAAGTGGATAAAAAAAGCTATGGTACATTTACACAATGGAATACTACACAACAGAAAGAAAGAAGGAGCTCTTGCTGCTTTGCAACACCATGGATGGCACTGGAGAGCATTATGTTAAGTGAAGAACATATATTTTTAAGGTTTGAAACAGGGTTCAAGAAGCAAACAAAACTAAGAAGGAAAAGAAGAATAAGTGGATTAAGAAAGCTGGAGAGGAGTTTTGAATATCAACAGATTTGCCTTATTAGTGCTTTACATTTTAGTATTAGTTGATTGCCTGCCACTTCATGCAATAAGAATCTATGTTCTATAATCCACCTTAGTGATTACTGTTTTTGTTTAAAACATTAACATAGGTAAAACAAATCTGGAAAAACATTAATATTTGAGGACTCTTGTTGAAGGATATTATGTGTTGGGGATCTTTTGTGTTATTTCTGTAACAAAATAACAAGCTTATATGTAAATAAATAAGGCAAAAATTTAATATAGACATTGGAATTCCAAGAGAACAAGACTGGCAATTAATTTGAAAGACTCATTCAAAGATTTACATATCAGTAATTAAGTACTATTTTTATAAAAACAAAAGAACAACAGCTCTTAAATAAGAGTATTGTAAGAAAAATTACGGAATTGAGTTTAAATGATTATCTCAGAGTTTCACAGTTAAGAAACTCACAGTTAACTTTCTTGGAAGAAATAGTATTTCTCTCCCTCTAGACAATTTTAAGGAAGAAGAAAATGTTGAATTTTATGTTCTCAATTCTTCAGAGGTTACTAACAGTTACTATAAGGGCTTTAAGATGCCTATGTGGGCCAGACCCATTAGTGAAATTTGGTATGTTCACACATTATCCATGTAGTACATTAAAATGGACTAAGGTCTTACAGAATGGTCTTCTCCCAGCATCCTCCCACTCTTTTATGTTTCTGTACTCTTCAGTAGTTTTCAAGAGGAGAAACAGTACCTGGAAGGGGACCAGATATATGAAAAGAAACTACATGATAGCAAAATCTAAAGAAATCTGTGATATGTAAGCAGAAAATATTTTTACTTTCTCATTTTTGTCTACAGTCACTGTCAAGGAGTTGAACTTAATTAATAAGGAGGATAGACAGATAAGAGAGAAAGAGAAGTTCCAGATTTTTTTCTTTTAACATGTGTACACCAGAAATGAACAATCAAAACTGACAGAAGAACAAATAAAAAATTCTTAATAGACACATAACAATTAAAGAGATTGAATTAGTAATCAAAACACTTCCCACAAAGAAAAACCTAACCTCTAATGGCTTTATTGGTAAATTCTACCAAATGTTTGTCATAATTAACACCGTTTCCTCATAGATCTGTAAAAAAAAAAGAGGAGGTAACATTTTCCAACTTATTCAATGAAGTAAGTGTCACACTGATACCAAAACCTGGTAAGACATCACAAGAAAAAAAATCTGCAGACCGATAATCCCTTATAAACCTAGATACAGAAATTCTCAATAAAATAGAAACAAACGAAGTACATCAATACATTAAAAGGATTAATTCAAGTTGATATTATATGAGGAATCTGAGGTGTGTTTAACATTGAAAGAAGCAACCAGTGATGCACCATAATAGCAGAATAAATTACAAAATGAAATTGTCATCTAAATTAATTGAGAAAACTTTTACAAAATCCAACTCCTTTTCACAATGACCACTCCAAACTATGTATATAAAGGAACTTCCTCAATGTTTTAAAGAGTACCTACAAACAATTCACAGCTAATGTTATACTATATGTTAAAATACTGAATGTTTTCCCCCTAAAATCAGAAACAAGACAAGGATTCCGACTCTCACCACTTGTATTCAACATTGTAATGGAGGATCAAACCAAGCATTTACAGTGAAAAGAGAGGTAAAAGCTAGAAAGAAAGAAGTAAAATTATTTATATCTGCAGATGACATGATCATATATAAGAATCATTAACAATACATAAAATAAACTTAGGACTAATAAATGTGTTCATCAAGATTGCAATGAGCAAGATCAATATACAAAAGTTAACTGATTCTATACAGTAGCAATGAACGATACCAAAATGAAGTTAACAAAACAATTTTATTTATAATATAAAATATTGTATGCAAAATCAAAAACAATAAAATGGTTGGGAATAAATTTAATAAGAGAAATGTAAGGCTTGTACACTGAAAACTATAAAAATTAAATGTAAAAAATTAAAGGAGACCTAAATTCTTCAAAATACACTAATGTTTGATTGAAATAGTTACTATTTATTGTTAAGATGGAAAATACTCCTCAAATTTATCTATAGATTCAATGCAATCCCAGTCAAAATTCCAGCTCAATTTTTTTTTTTTTAGGAAATTTACATAGAAATGTCCAGGACCCAGAATAGCCAGAACAATCTCTTAAAATAAAAACAAAGTTGGAAGCCCCACACTTTCTGATTGCATGGCTAACTACAAAAATACAGAAAGCACACAATGTGGTATAAGGACAGACATGTAGATTAATGGAAAAGAATTACAAGTTCAGAAACAAACCCTAACATTTGTGGAAAATTGGTCTTTGACAAGGGTCTTTGACAAGATAATTTAATAGGAAAAAATAATATTTTCAACAAATGCTTCTGGGACAACTGGTTACCCACATACAAAAGAATGAAATTGGACTCCTTCCTTATACACAAAAGATTAATTCCATATGAGTCACAAACCATAATGTAAGACCTAAAACTGTAACATTCTCAGGAGAAATCATAGGAGTAAATCTTTATATACTTGATTTGGCAAAGATTTCCTAGATACAACCACAAAACACAAATGACCAAAATAAAAAATAAATAGAATTTCATTAAAATCAAAAAGTTTTGTTATGCAAAAGACACAATCAAGATAGGGAAAAAAACAATCCATATGATTGGAGAAATATTTGCAAATCACATGTCCAATAATGGACTAGTATCCAGAATAAATATAGACCTTTTACAACTGAATAATGAAAAGAAAAATAAGCCAATTTAAAAAATGAACAAATGGCTTGTATAGACATTTTTTCAAATAAAATATGTAAATGATCAATAAATACATGAAAAGATGCTCAAAACCATGTGCTATTAGAGAAAAAAAACTCAAAACCACAATGAGTTACTTCATACTCATTAGGGTAGCTACGATCAAGGAGACAAATAATAATAATTGTTGACAAGGATGTAGAGAAATTGAAACTTTTATTTTGCTTATAGGAATATAAAATGATACAGGAAGTTTGGAGAATAGCTGGCAGTTCCTTACAATATTAGGCATACATCTAGAAATTTAACTCCTAGGTTCATACTGAAGAGAAATGAAAACATATATCTACACAAAATATACATGATGCTCATAGCAGCAGTGTTCTTGATATTAGGCTAAGACTGGAAACATCACAAATGTCTACTGACTGATGAAAAGATAAATAAATGTGGTATATCCATGCAATAAAATATTAGTCAACCATTAAAAAGAATGAAGTACTGATACATGCTACAACATGGATAAATCTTGAAGACATGCTAACTGAAAGAAGTCAGACCAAAAAAGCTCCATATTGTGTGCATCATTTGTATCAAATACCTAGAATAGGCAAATCCGTAAACACAGATTAGTGGTTGCCCAGCAGGGGGAGGTGAAAAACAGGAAATGACTGCTAATGGGTAACAGAGGGTATTTTCTTTTTGAGGGAAGATAAAGATATTCTAAATTAGGTAGTGATTATGGTTATACAACTCTTGGAATACATATTGAAAACCACAAAAAATTTCAGATTTTAAAAGGGCGATTATGATATATGAATTATTTCTCAAAAAAGCTATTATATAAAAATGTGTTTACCATTTCTCTTTTGCCTCTCTTTCTCTGTCTCTCTATAATTCTGGTTTTTATATGTCTACAAGGTCTGCCTGGAAAAAATCCAGTTTTAATAATAATAGTTTGTAAGACATCAATGTGAACTGGCAGCCAAGGTGAGTAGACTGGAATGCACATGCATGAACAATGATGACTTCACTGTACTAGTCAGTGGGGGCAGTGTACACCACTGAGTGAGCATGGGTACTGTGTGGCCATTGCATTCAAAATGACTGAATGAGTAGATCAATGAATCTGCATCAAATTTTGCAGTAAGCTTGGACATTGCTCTGCAGAAACTATTCAGATGATTGAGAAGGCCACAGTTATGGGCAACTGGTGATTGGCAGCTTCCTTACAACAACACACCTGCTCATGGATAATGTCTCATGCAGAGTTGGGGGTTTTTTTTGGCAAAATATCAAATTAGCCAGGTGACTCAGCTCCATCAGAGCCCAGATTTGTCGCCCTATGACTTCTGGCTTTTCCCAAAACTAAAATCACCTTTGAAAGGGAAAAGATTTTAGACCATCAGTTGGATTCAGGAAAATATGATAGGGCAACTGATGGAGACTGGGAGAATTGTGTGAGGTCCCAAGGTGCCTACTTTAAAGGGAACTGAGGCATCATTGACCTATGTATGTTTCTTGTATCTTGTTTCTTCTTCAATAAATATCTCTATTTTTCATATTACATGACTGGATACCTTCTGGACAGACTTTTTATTTCCTATATTTCTCTATGTCTCCACAACAGTCACTCTATAAGGAACATTTTTCACTTATTCCTAATCGTTTGGAAAATTGAAATTCCTCTGTACACAGTAATAAATTTCACTAACCACATTTCATGCCAAGAGGTGATTACTCCTTCTCTTCCCTTTCTGTCCAGAAAGACCTTAATGAGTTGATATTTTAAAAAATATTTTATTTATTTATTTTTAGAGAGGGAAGGGAGGGAGAAAGAGAGAGAGAGAGAGAAACATCAATGTGCGGTTGTTGGGGGCCGTGGCCTGCAACCCAGGCATGTGCCCTGACTGGGAATCAAACCTGCGATGCTTTGGTTCGCAGCCCGTGCTCAGTCCACTGAACTATGCCAGCCAGGGCATGAGTTGATATATTTTTAAGGTCTGTGCTTTAAAGTCACATACATTGCAGAGAAGAAGGTGAGAGTATGAAGATGACTTAACTTCAAGTCTTTGCCACAAATGGAACCAAGAGCGTGTGTGATATTATGAGTAGTGGATATTATGGCCCTATCTCCTATGCATGAGTAATTATTATTCCGAGTGGCACTCTTACTATGATGGATGTGGGGGAATGTGGGTTTGTGTTGGGGAATGTGTTCTGTAAAATGTAGGAGAACCAAACTCAGAATCGTGGGAGCCCTGCTAAATGAAATACCAGACAGATTCTGTGTTTGCTGTCCTGATCTTTTGTAGAAAGAGGCCAATCAGATCAAAATTTTTTCTTAAAACTGTTTTTAATAGGGTAGTGCTCATTGGGGACACAATTAATTTGTATTTCTATTGACAAGAATCATTTGCATTATATAATTATATGTATGTATGTATGTATGTATACACACACACATACATACATAAATACATATGAGGGGGTGAACCCATATAACAGCATTATTTTCTGGAGGGCAGGCCCTTGTAATACAGGTTTCTTCCACTAGGAGAGTGTTCTAGGAACCCATCTGTATCAGTGTAGCAGCTGGTGTTGTTGTGAGAGTCCACGTTCAGCTTCAGGGAATTTTTTTGAAGACTTTTTCAACAGTTTTGCCCATTTCATTATGGGTGATTTTTGAGTGCACCTGCCTACACTACGCTGAGTATTTAGCAGTTTCTGATCAAAAAGAACATGACGCCCATGCCCCACCCTCTCTATTCACTCAGGTCTTGCCCCGAGAGACATTTTTGTTTCCCTGGATAAAAAAGTTCCTCAAAGGGAAAGGTTTTGCCTTGTGAAGTGACACAAAAAATGGCAGCACTAACAGACATCAAAATCAATGAGTTCAAAAAGTGTTTTGAGTGTTGGAAAAATGTCTCAAAGGTGTATTGCATCAAATGAGAGTACTTTGAAGGTGACTGAAGCTTAAACATGTAAGAATAAATACACAATTTTTAAATACATAAATTCCATTTTTTTGGTTCCCCCTCATGTGTGTAATTTAATATATAATTATCTAATGCAAATTATTCTGGTCCATACAAATGTAAATTAATTATGTCCCACACAATCATTGCCTCATTGAAAACAGTTTTAAGAAATAAAATATTACCAATTCAAAGTCTTTTACAATTGTTCATGACAAATAAGTAACTGAGCAAGACAGGACCCAGGATACCATATGACACATTAATCTTGGTTATGTTCACCATTAATTTGGTATATATTTTCCTTTCTCTCCCATGGTTAGGGTAGTACTGTTACTTAGTAAATTTTTAAAAAGATGGGCAAGGCAAATTATTCTAGACAGTAGGTTAGCTGTGTTTGTGCGACAATGGAGAGAGTATGAAATGGAGGAAGTATCGTAGGGAAGGAAGCTTTAGTGATGTTCTTTCTAAACATGTTGACAAAAGCATTGTCATACAATGGAGAAAAATGATGTCTGATGTCTAGGAAAAGTGGATCCTGTTCATGGCTATGCTGTGAACCAGTGGTTTGTCTGTAATTTCAGAGGGGCAAAATCCAGGACAAAATGCTGCTCATCAGTCTGCTAGGAAAGAGAAGGAAGTGGAAGGATGTGGAGAGATCCTCCTTTTATGTGCATCAACCTCATTCTATCCTCATAGCAGCCATGGCAGAAGACTGAAGATAACCCCAATTTTAAAGAAAAGAAAACAGTGTTTTTTTTGAGAACTCAGATACTATGAAGAGGAAGCAAAAGAGGCAGGATTTGCCTCATCCCATCTGATTCTGATTAGAATAAACTTCTCCATTAAGCACAAGAGACATGATAAATTTAGAGTCTTCAAAAATTCTTAATTTTAATTTATTTAAAAATCAGAATAAACAAGAATCTAAAGGGATATCTCTGCTGCAAAGGCACACCCTGAGAAGTGTGGGGTCTCAAACCCACACTGGGCTCCCCAGCCCAAAGCACCAGAGCCAGGAAGAGCAGCCCACATAACATTTGGCTGTGAAAATCAGCAGGATTGTGTCTACCAGAGAGAAGATATGAGTCTGCTAGAGACTCAAGCACCCTCTTAAAAGGCCAGCATACAAAGTCATGTTCACAGCAACTCACCTTGAACTCTGGCAAAGGGATGGTGGATGGGAGCAGGCTAGAGTTCTCAGAAAACAGACAGGATTGTGTAGTCCAGGGATAGGGCTGAACAAATGGCCACCAGGGTGCCTGTGCTGAGTCCCTCTCCTACACAGCCCACAGATGCCATCTTTTCTGGGTCAAGTTCTCCTCTTCATACTACATCAGCCTAGAGGAATGCACTGGTCCTACCCTCTTGACTCCCTGTCATCCCACCTTACTATGCTCATGCCCTGTGGAGGAGGAGGAGTCAACAGCCTAAACCCATGGCATAGACTTCATTGGAAGGCTCTTGAGGTTGAACTTGGGGGTATCAGAGATTGAATGGCTTTGGGGTTGGAGCCATCCCCCCCATGTCCCCTACCCCAATCATCCTAACACATGACCAGTGCTGCCACACCAATGAAAACCCATTGACCCCATCCTTCCAACTCCCAGTGGCCTTTGACCTGATGATCTCATGCCATGCAGAGGATCATCTATACCCAGCCTGGGATCTTGGTATAGACTTTCTTGGAAGGCTCTCCAGGAGGCCCAAACAAATTCAGGAGATACTGAGTGGTGTGGCTCTACAGTGGGGGCAATCTTCCCTCACTCGCTCAACCAGCACTATTGTCTCTGTCCCTTCACATGGTCAAATCTTGGTCTGTTAGGGTGTTATGAAGTCTGTTGGGTTTAACCTGATGGCTCTCTGAGACCTTGTGCCATCACAAAGGATCGCTGGCACCCAGCAAGTGGTGACTGGCCTTGGAATACACATATTATTGTCGAATGGCCTCAGATCCCCCATCACTGGTGCTGAGTTTCAATCTGTAGCACTTGCATCACCCTGGTCAACACCAGTCACCTCTACATGGTGACTCACTGAGAACGTAATTCATGCATCTCAGGTCTCACCTAAGTCTAACTGGCAGCTGGCAGGCAGAAGCTGAACTCAGGTGCCTTAGTCTTTTATGGACCTGCCTCTGGCCTTGGTAGAAACCTCAGTGGAAACCTTGGTGCACAGTGTGGCCCTTCCCATGCAAACCCAGTTCCTGCAGAGGAAGACAAAAACTGGATAAACTTTGTAGCTCCAAACAGGTAGTCCAGGACTGTTACAGGCAGTACTTGACACTGACCTGCACCCAAGTCCCTCACAAGGGTCCCCAGAGCAAGCACACTTGGTGGCAGGATTTAGACCACACTAAAACATAATTCAATTAGTTCTACAAGTGACACACCCAAAGGAAATCTTTGCAGGCACAAAAGCTTTCTGGGCTATGTTCTGTTTCATGGAATCAGCTGCCACACAGCAGTTTGTACACTGTGGTTGAGGCTTGTCCTCATACTCATCCAGCCTAAGGGTCAATCCAACCCACAAGCCAAAAGTAATAAAGACTCAACTATCACAGAAAGGTAGTTGGGACATAATTATAGGACAATATCCCTGATGAACATAGATGCTAAAATCCTCAACAAAATATTAATAAACCAAATTCCACAGTATGTTGAAAAAATCATGCACTGTGATCAAGTAGGATTTATTCCTGCAATGCAAGGTTGGTGCAATATTTACAAATCAATTAAAATGATAAACAAAATAAAAACTAAACATTCTATGACTATATAGATCAGTGGTCCCCAGCCTTTTAGGCAACAAGGATTGATTTTGTGGAAGACAATTTTTCCATAGATAGGGTTGGGGGAGAATGACTTTATAGCTTGCCACCAGATGCAGCTTAATTGTCACTTGCAACTCATTGATAAGGGTTTGAGCCCTGGTTGGTGTGGCTAAGTGGGTTGAGTGCCCACCTGAGAACCAAAGGTCACTGATTCAATTCCCAGTCTAGGTCACATGCCTAGATTGTGGGCCAGGTCCCTAGTAGGGGGTGCACAAGAGGCAACCTCACATTGATGTCTTGCCCCCTCTCTTTCTCCCTCCCTTCTCCTCTCTAAAAATAAAAAAATATATATTTTTAAAAAGGTGTTGATATGAATTGGCAAGCCATTTATTTATTATGGTCTTTGTGTAGTCAAATCTCTGCTAATGATGATTAGTATTTGCAGTCGCTCTCCAGTGCTAAACTTCACCTCACATAATCAGGCATTAGATTCTCATAAGGAGTGTGCAACCAAGATCCCTTGCATATGCAGCTCACAGTACAATTTGCACTCCTATGAGAATCTAATGCCACCACTGATATGATAGAAGGTGGAGCTCAGGCAGTAATGTGAGTGATAGGAGTGGCTACAAATACAGATAAAGCTTTACTTGCTTGCCACCATTCAACTCCAGCTGTGCCACCCAGTTCCTATCAGGCCATAGACCAGTATGTGTCTGTGGTCTGGGGATTGGGGACCTGTGATATAAATGCAGAAAAAGCATTTAACAAGATCAAGCACCTATATATGATGAAAACTCTCAGAAAATTAGGAATAAAGGGGACATGCTGCAACATAATAAAGGCCATGTAAAACAAACTCACAGCTAATATCCTGCTCAAGAGTAAAAAATTAAAAATGTTTCCCTGAAAATCAGAAAAATGACAGTTTGTCCACTTCTTACCACTCTTCTTCAATACAGTACTGGAAGTCCCAGACTCATCTACTCATCCATTTGTAGATGACATGATA